>PVKU01000277.1:484140-583057 GCA_004027475.1 Anoura caudifer | reverse complement strand
GGGGAAAAGGTACAGAGAATAAGTAGCATAGACAGTGGGTAGAAAATAGACAGGAGGAGGGCAAGAATAGTGTGGGAAATGTAGAAGCTAAAGAACTTATGACACATGGATATGAACTAAAGGGGGGAATGTGGGTGGGAGGGGGTGTGAAGGGTGGAGGGGAATGATGGGGGAGCAATGGGACAACTGTAATAGCATAATCAATAAAATAAATAAATAAATAAATAAAATGCAAAAAAAAAAGATTCAGTATATATTGCCAAGTGGAAAAAATGGAGAGCTCAGAGGGGAAAAAAGCATGAAAGTTTGCTTGCCCCTTAGAAGGAAGACATCCTCTGTGGTTGTAGTAAGTATTGATTCTTGAGATTGCGTTACTTAGGAAGGGTTATAATTCTACCAATGGAAAAGCTTTTGTGCTCTTGTTAGCAATTTTTTGGCAGCTTTCTCTTCCCCCCAGGAATTCTTGCCTTCCCCAAATTGCTTCTTAATCTAATGAAAAATTATTTCCATGTTCTGCCCTGGGAGTCACATTTATAAAGTCATAGCCTCAACTTTCTAATTCAATATCTACTATATACCCATTGTTAGAAGGTAAACTGAGGAATATTAAAATTTTTAAGAGTTGCGGTAGAGAAAGACAGAAAACAAGAAGGGTCTTTTTTGACCAGCATTATCTGATTTTATTTTCCTCTGACCTGGCAAGTGTTTAAGGACAATTTTCTCTTTTGTGTATTCTTGGAGATGATAAAAATCCTTCCCCTGCCGCCCCCTTCTTGGGGGTGGATATATGTCTTCTGGCTGGACAGGCAAGCTGGGGTTCCCATCTGGACCTGGGCAAACACCAACTCATCCTCGGGCCTCCAGTGCAGCCCACTTTGCAGCCCAAGACTGCTTCCGCCAGCCTCTCTTCTTTAGCTGCCTCTTCCACAAACGAAGCCCTCTGAGCAAGCCTTTCATGCCCTTAATGAGGCTGTAGGGGGAAAGAAATCTGCCCCACCACCCTGTCCCCACACCCCTTCCTCTTTGGAGTGAGGGCTGGGACTCGGCACCCTGGCAGTTCTTGCGAGAGATTCTCCAGTTTCCAAGTTCCCTCCAGCTCTCCCAGTGAAACTCTAAGGTTTGCAAGAGCTACCAGGGTTTCAGCCACCTCCTTTGAAAACAAAATCGACACTTTGCCCTGCTGCCGGGTCAGTAACGTGACACATTTTTTTCACAGTGGGGGCTTGGGGTACCAAACCAGGTTGCACTGGGAGATAAGACAAAAATAATAAGCTCACTATGTCAGGTTCTAGACCTTTTATATAAACAAAGCCTTGAACTTCTCCAGTAAAGGTAGGTTTCCAGCCTCTGTAATCCCTTGCTCTCCCACTGGGGTGGGGGCTGTCATTTGACTTTTGCCAGACTCTCACAAGAACTCTACCTTGACTTTTGCAATGCTGACATCTGACCTTTTGTTATTACTTTGAGTGTATGATAATCATATCCTCAGAGAAAAAGTCACTGCTTTCTACCATGACAGGCTAATACAAACTAGGTAACCTTACTAACACTGAGGTTTTTTTCTCCCCCTGTAAATACCTACTATAAATTTAGTTTTATTTTTTATTTTTGCCAGCTGGTCCTTCTGAAGTCTCACTCCCTTGAACTCCTTTAAAAGTAAACTTCTTTTCTTCCCTAAAGGCTTTTGTCTCTGAAACTTCTTTTTTAAAATCCCACGCAGCTGTCCAGCATTTCACGTTGGAACGTGGGAATGACAGCACCCACTGTGATGGAGTGGCAGCCAGAAAGGAGACTGACATCATCCATTGTTATTCCTGGTGGATATTCAGATCGAGGTGGGGATTCAAAGCTGGCCGTTTGAAGCCAGTCCATTTTCTACCACTCTTTGGTCTGCTAGCTATCATGGAGTTAAAGTGTCCACGTTTCTCCTTTCAGCTCAATTGGGTTTAGACTTCCACCTCTCCCGGAGCAATGGAAGGTGTGGCCATGCCTCCATTCCCCTTCAATGACTTCAGAGAAGGAGGCTACGGAGGCAGTTGTTCCAGTGTCTCTCTAATTTCATCCTGGAAGAACTTTAATGCTGGGGAGAAAAGTCAGTCAACAATAACCTCATTTTACAGATGAGTTTTAGCTCAGTATGAGTCACCCAGTAGTGTCAGGCCCTGCCTGGATTCCAGCTTCTGCAACCTGTTCTTCCATAGCTGGGGGTCGCTTATTCTTACACACGGTATTCACCTCACCCTTAGTTACCTGGTCCAATCTAGATGGAGGCAGGTAATTGTCAATTATCTGTGTTATGGGGCTGAACGTCCTGTGTTCAGTCTTGTGTTCTGGGCATTGAGAGCCCCTTGATGAGAGAGTGCATTCTGCCTTTCCATGTACCCCATTCTTTTCACTGAGCCTTGACCATGGTCTCTATGCATAAACCTCTCTTCTAGTAAATAGCCATGAACCCTGTTCTTTTCAAGGGACTTTGACTCACAGCTCGGGGAGAGACCTGCCTCTTCTGCCTGTCTCAAGTTTGTCTCCAGTCTCCACTCACTGGTTGGGATGCCCTGACAGCGCCACATGAGCATCCTCACTTCTCCTTCATTGCCAACATTCACCAGGCTGTACCAGATGAACAGCACACCTGCTCACCAGGAGGAGCCTGCCTGGGTGCTCAGTTCTCAGAGGATATGCTCTGAGGGGCTCTGGGATCCAGTACAAAACCTTTGTCTCATGTACTTACAGCAAGTGCCTCCATGACATCTTGTTATCCAAGCAACTAGCAGAGGCATTTTTTCTTAATATTGAAATGAAGGAAATATTATATATTAATGACTTTCCAGTTACCTAGCCAGGTGGGACTGATTTCTTTTCCACTTTGCTTCCAGTTGGCTATTTTTCAGCTCTGGCATTTTCTAGCTTGGGCCTCTCCCCTGCTCACTCCAAGATGCCTCCTGGCTCAATATTGCCTGTGCACCTCTGCTTGATACCTAGTGCCCAGAGCTACCTGATGCACCTCAATGTGTCTTTGCACACCTGCTCCCTGCACCCCATCCTACTGAGCCTGACCTGAAGGATTGTGAGCTTACTATTGGCTGAGCTGAATTAATGTTAGCATAATAGCCCTGGCAAGGTGACTGAAGGGGCAGTTTATCTGTCTTCGTGTGTCTCAACTCATTCTTTAAAAAGTGTGCCATGAGGATTAATGGTGTGCAAGGTACTGTGGAGACCTGAATAGCTCACAGCCAAGTGAGAGGAGCAGACTTGGACAAATAATTGCCATTCAGTGTGATAATCTGCAGTGACGTTCATTTATAAAAATTGATGGTGATCTTAAGGTGGGTCTTTTCCAGGTGAGGCATTTTATGGGGTCAGGCACTGTGCTAAGTGCTTCGGTGTATACAATATGAGTTTAAAGTGGAATGGACACCATGATAGTTGTGTATGCATGTTACACATGTGTGTGCACTCACACATCTTTTAGGGCCAAATGGTCAAAGCCATTTTTCCTTTCTGTGATGCTAAGTGTAGGAGCAAGAGCACAGGATTTAGTCAGAAGTGGCAAATTCCCCTTCAGATTCTGCCGGGTGATTGGGAAAAGCCACTTAAATTCTTTGAGTTTCAGTATCCTCATCTTTGAAACAAAAATGAGATCCTGCTTCATTAGGCTGTTGTGAGGATGAAGAGGGATAATAGAATATAAAAATAACTTTGTAAACCCTGAAGCCTGGAACACATGTGACCTGCAGTGACTTTAGCCAAGGGTCGAAATGCTTATTTGAGCAGGTTCGCTCCCCAGACCAGCCTCATAAATGCCGTTGGCTCTTGGAGAACTCGAGGAGCCTCCCACACCTTGTGTCCTGCACACACCTGGGTAGGAGCTGTCTGCCCTGTGGCTCAAGTTGCAGGGGATGTTGGCTGCTGCTGGGAAACCCAGAGGAGGCAGTGAAGAGGAAGGGGCAGCAGGCCAGGAAAAATAGGAAGTTGGTGCATTTGGACAATGATGGGGATTTTTTTTTTTTTTTTTGGCTAGGAGATAAAAGTGTTTTTGTTAGTTTAAGGGAGGAAGAGGGCTCCTGGTAGTTATCCGAATGGGCCTTGTTTGTAGATGGCTCTAGACTTTGAGACCTGGCAAATGCTGGCACTAAGCAAAACTGAAGTGTTTTTAACATGGAGGAAAATGCCCTAAGTCCTGATTATTGCTGTAGTGCCTGAATCTGCAGAGGGTACGAGCACCCAGGCTAGGACATACCTACCTGAGAGGTCACAGAGGTGCTGCACAGGGCCTGTCGCTTCTGCTGGGCTTTTGCAGAGATGAACCTGGAGGGGTGGGGGACCCTGAGAGCATCAGGGTAGAGGCCTGTTCTTCTCTCTGGTCTGTAGTGAACCACCCCCAACCACCAATCAGGTGACAAGATAAGGGTTTGCCATAACCCTGGAGCATCGAGTGAATTTTTACACATAGACTCTGCACCTTTCTTGTTGACCAGCTATCTAATCCAGGGGCAAAGTCTTTTGTGAGTGAGCCCAGTCTAACCCTCTCTCAACCTCATGTCAGCCACATGCCCTTCACTCTCCGCCATTCCCAGATCTTGCAGGAGCCCTTTTATGTCCCTACTCCTTTGCCCTCACTTGACATGCCCTTCCCTTCTCTGAACCTGTTACTTTCTCATTTGGGACCCACACATTCTATGAAGCCTTTTGCATGCTCCCAGGTGGGTTTTACTGACTTAATACTCATATATTGAGATTCCTATTAGATGGTCACCAGAATAAATTAGAAGGATCTTATGCTTAAAAATATAAACAATTTTATGCTTACATGTTAACATGAGGATGCAAGAGTGAACTCATGAGTATGATTGATTGACTGGGATAAAGCAGAGAAGGGAGCTTGCTGTGCACTTCTGGTAATAATCACAGTTACACCCAGATAAGCTCTTGACAAAGGAAGTGCTTACCTTAGCAATGACCAGCTCTCCAGCTGTGCTAAGTGTTCAGTGGAGTGCTGCCAATTCTGGGAGCTCAGGATGCAAATGTTCTATGACCCTGAGCGGGAAGAAGCTGCTCCTTCTCTTTAGGGTGTCTGAAATCTGTCTTGCTGAGACTGCACCTGGATGAGTGTAATTGTGCAGGTGTCTTGTGGCTTCCTTGTCCAATTCCAAGCACTCTGGATCAAAGGTAGTGAAAGGCAGCAATAAAGTACGCTTGGTTTTCATTGAAACTCTTGACATAAGTACGAGCTCCTTGTCATTAGGTCTAACCCAGCGTAAATGAAATCAAAATACATCTAGTGAAGCAGCAGAAGTGGGAGGACCAGGCCAAACCTTCAAAGCAGTGAACAGGACCAGAGGAGAAAAGAGACAGGTGACAGCCAGAGGAGGGTTAGGGAAAAGGGAGTTGTTTCAGTTTTGTTTGTTGGTTTTGTTTCTGAAGACCAGAATGATTTGAGACTATTTGTGAGAAAGGTTTAAGAGGTTTTAAACCTTTAAAAATGTAGAGGAGAAAACATTCTCCAGAACGTCCTCGGTGACCACAAGGCCAATAACCATTTAAGCTACGATTTCCAGACCTCTCCTTCAAGATCCATATTTTCAACCACCTACCTGACTTTAGCCTTATCTCTAATATCTTAATTTCTTAAACAGAGAATTCATTAGTGTAGTGAATGAGTATTTGGAAGTTAATTTAAAACCACAACCCCCAGTATAGGAGGGGAGCAGGGTCTGTTAAAGAGTGAGGTCCAGAGCATAGATGACATAAGGATTAATCTTGCATAGACAGGAGTGGGGTAATCATGAATAAGAGCAGAAGAAAATTAACGTACAAAAGATAGCATCTTCCTCTGTGAAGTAGCTTGCACATCATTTCACTTGCTGGACATCCATGGGAGGGGGGGATACTTCTCAGGCTTCATTGAAAGGAAGTGTGACCAGGTCCCATGCTCCACCTATTGGTCAGCTGAATTTGAAGAACTCATCTGATGTAGCGTCTCTGCTAACTCCTCAGGCTCAATTCTGGGAAAGCAAGCCTCTTCTGACCTGAGCCTAGAAAAGTTGTTAGCAGTGAGGCTTGCCTTTGTGGACTGGCGGGGTATATTACCCAAGAGAGTCTCCTTGGCATAAAGGACTGGGAATAGAGTGGACACATGAGAGAGAAGATCCTCTGCTGAGTGTCAGGAACAGAGAGGGGCTGAGGATGCTGTGCCATGGGAGAAGTTGCCAACTGACCACCCAAAATAATCTCCAATTTCACTGAGGCCCCAACTGAAGTTCTTAACCATAATAAAGGGGAGATAAAAAATAATTTTCTGTTTCATTTTACCTAAAATATCACAACTCCTTTAACCCATACCACTGAAAAATGACTATAAGTCTACATTTTCCCAGGGACACATGCACTTCAAATAGCTTACCTGTAACATTAGTGACTCAGGAACAGTCAATACTTCTACTATGGTACTTAAGTTTGCAAATCATTCTCAGTAAAATACTGAGAAAACAAAGCATTTTCCTAACCCCTGAATATTCTTACTTTTCTTCTATTGAAGGCTTTTATCTTAGTCTTTTTGTTGAGAAAGAAGCCAAAGTGCAGCAGCTACTTCCTCATAATGATTCAGAACATAGTTTCTGGAGAAAACTCTCAGAGTGAATCCTAATTTCACTATTATAGCCATGTGACCTTGCCAGCCATTCAAATTCTTTCAGTCTCAGGTCCCTCATCCTGTATAATATGAAATATAGTAGCATAGGTCCCAGAGCAGTGTTATGAGGATGAAATGAGAGAATTTTACAAAATATTGTGCAAAGCACCAGGATCTAGTATATACTAAATGCATCTTGGCCATATATAACATACATATTATAAATGTTAAAAGATACTGGGTAGTCTATGAACAACTAACAAATAAATCAGTTTAGAACTTAAAAGGGATGCTTGAGATTTATACCACGATGACAAACATCCAGCCTATTTCCCATCATTCTTTTTTTCACCAGCACCCATGACAGATATCACTAATCAATTCCAGAATTCTTTCCTAATGTGACACTGTTAATTAGTGTCAGAGACTGAACAAAAATACAGTCTCTTGTTGCATTGTTGACTATACTTGTGCTGTATAATTTATAGCTTTATATAATATAAACTCTTAAAAGGATCTCAAAATTAAATGCTCTTTGAAAGAAGAGATTATTTGGAAGAAAAATTTGTAGACTGAAGAAAATGGGAAGTTGTCTATCTTTCAATTCTTTTCAATCTTGATTTTTGGTCATGGTTTGGCTAATGGAAGAAATTAAAATAACTTCAGAAACCACACATTCTACACCTTTCCAAGAGACTTAGTTTGCTTATGTATTCAGCAAACATGTATTTGGTGCCAACTTTGTAACAGGACTTATACTAGGCACTGAGAAGATAAGATGACAAGAATATGAACTTTGCCCTCAATACTCTCAAGAAACAGTGGGGGAGATAGACAGGGACAAAACTGGAGGCAGCAGGGGCGCACACTGCAGTAAAGGCACAGGCAGGGCCCTGGAATAAGCAAGGTGGTCCATGCTACCCAGGGGCGTGGGAATCAGGAAGGCTGCTGACCCTGACTCTTCAGCGAAGAAGTAATCTCATAACCAAGAGATTTTGGAAAATGTTCATAACTGATACTGGTAAACCAGAAGGTGCATTTTTGGATGATGAAATATTTGTAGACCTGAATTTACTTTGTTAAAAATTGATCCTAACAGCTCATGTATTAGTTTTGCTAAGAAAAGTTCATAGTAAAAGCTGTTTCCTGCAGTAAGACTAGTGGCACAAAACAATGTTTGCCACAATCACATTTTCAGGAGCATATATTGCATATATTTGCCGGAGGGCAAACATACTTCCTTGTCTAACAGACTCTCTTTGTGCATCTGGAGGACGGATGTCAGGGAGTTCACAGTCTAACACTGGGTGAACCAGTGTGGCTCAAACCTGCATGAAACCACACGCAAAACAAAGCTGATGGTTTATCCTGTTTGATGTCATGGCCTTAAAATTATATTTGTTTGCCCTCATTCTTTTGTTATTAAACACACTCTGGTGATTGTTTTGCTGTTTAGGTAAGGGGGGAAGATAAAGAGCCTCTATCCGGAAAACACTGGGTTATAAACTGACTCATGGAAGCTGCAGACCAGCCATCCAAATGCCCTTTGTAAGTGGTGACCAGTAAAACCTAGTGCCAAGCAGGTTGCCCAGCTTGTTAAGGCTGATGTTGGCAGACTGACTTCTAAACATGGTTTTCCACTCTCTTTGGCAGGGATGAAGGGAAATGTGTTCATTTAAAAAGGTCAAGGAAATCAAGCTTGACTGGATCTACCCCAATGTGCACAATGGCAAAATGTCATTGACCGAGATTCTGTGCTGAATCACGATCATTAAGAGATGCTGACCCAGTTTTCATATCGCCTTTACTTTCTTTTTTTACACTTGGATTGCCTGGGTTACTGCGGGTACTAAGAAGCAGAGGTCCCATTGGGTGAAAGATTCCATGTGAATTGCCCAAGGGCTCCATGAAGAACCTGTGAAATGAAATTTGAGGCTGAGTCTGGGATACTCTTGGATAGTATCAGATGTAGGTTGGACTTTTCCCCCCTATTATGAGGAAATTTGGCTAAAACAAATGTCATTGTACCCAGGGCTAGTTCTGAGTACATGAAATCGTTATGGTGTTGGGGACAAGACTGGAAGTTGAGATGAGTCAGAAGGAATGGCCTTGACCATGAGCTACAGTGTGGGGGGAGGTGAGGAGCGGACTGAGGTACGTGGCACCCTGGCAGGATAACCATTTACGCTCTTTCAAAGAGTCGTTGATTATTCATTTAAAGAAGTGGCCTGTGAACCTAATACAAAGCAATATAAACTGTAATTGAAAAAAAATTTTAATTAAACCAAAAAACAAAAAAGCAGCCTGCCTGGGAGAAGAGAAATGAAGCGGTTCTGTCACCACCGAGAGCCTCTACTCTCTGGCCTGGGCAGGTGAGCTCTGGACCCAAACTTGTAGACCTCGCTAGCAAGCCCAAATCCAATGGCAGCCAACGTACTTATTGCCTGTTGTTAGCACAGCACAAGCCTTGGGGTTTTATGCCCTATGTCAAGCATCTTATTACCACATATGGTACCGAGGGGAGTTGCGGGAAGTAACCACAATGTTCTCCACATCATTGCATTTCTGGCAGGACTTCAGTGCCCCTTATAGGGGCTGCCCTGGGTTAACAACTAGCTGGCCCCTCCCTGCTATTCTGAGGGAAGAACTAGTAATGCCAGGGAACAAAATCCTGGGTGCCTGCTCTGAGTCAACACTGGGGCTCAGCCTCCAGAGGGGAGGGGTCTCGGAGGGTTCCTAGGCCCGCGGAGCGTGCGTGGGCCCACCTGAAGTCCTGAGAACGGAAGAATGGCTGGGACGTTGAAGCAGCCACCTCTAGCTCTGAGGCTGGGCTCCCAAAACAGTGGTCTCATTGTGCTGAGTGTAGACTACAAAATTTTAAAACATGATACAAATACAAATTTTAAAGAAATGTGAGCCTTGACATTCAGAGCTTCTCACATTAGTGACAAGCTCTTCTGTGTTAAATTTTGGCCGTCGACTTCATACCACTTTCTCTACTTTCCTGACCCTCTCTCCTCCTTTATTCAGCACATATTTATAGGGCACCCACTCTGCTTCAGCACAACTCTAGGCACTGGGGGGGGGACAATGAGGAGGAGAAACCCACTCTCAGCTCTCCTGGGCACTGTGTTCCAGTGAAAGGACAGACAAAAACAAAGATGTAAGTATAATTACAATATAATATATAATGTAACATATTGCATTGTATTTACATATTTTTAAGGTGATGCTGAGTCTCTGCCCTAGGAGGAGGGAAGGAGGGGCCGGGGGGAGGTGTCCTCTGCCTACAGTTCCTCCTCAGGCTTAGAGCATGAATTCCTTCCTTTCCATGAAAACGTGAGCTAGGGGATAAGTGTTCCCTTCAACAGCAGCAATGCAGGGAGCATGGGTGAGATCAGAGCCTGACACTTGTGCCCTAGGTGAGGGGCACTTCAGTGTTGCTAATCCCTTGGGCTGATCTTATATACCCTGAAGGCCCGTGTCTCAAGCAGGGTTGGGCCGCAGAGGAAAAGGCCAGCAGTCAGGGGTTGCCAGCACTCAGGCTTCCTGGCCGTCTCTGACTGCCTACACCTGTTAACTCTGGAAATCAGTTGTAGCAACATGGTGGGGCTTCTCCATCAGGGATGACATTGCACTGGATGGCAGAGTCACCTTATAGGTAGTGAAATGACCACAGTCTTGGCCTTGTGCTCAGCCAGGGGGACCTCATCTCTGGTGACCTGGCTGGTGACAAGTAGGGAATTCAGGGTGAGGGGAGGCAGGGCAAGGAGGAGCAAATGAAATGTAGATGGGATTGACGCAGTAAAGCAGCATTGGGAGAGGCTGCTGATGACTAGGTTGTTACTTTTGGGGGATGATAAAAAGGTTCTGGAATTAGAGAATGGTGGTGATTTTACAACCTTGTGAATATATAAAACCATTGAATTGTACCCTTTTCAAGCATGAGTTTTATGGTATGTATGTCAATCACATACATACTTCTCAGTTAATACCAAATTCAGCAGAAAGTGGTCATCTGACTTCAGCTCTTACATTCTTCCCTTCGTACCACAGACACCTCTTACTTATGTTATTTTGTTCCTTATTTTCCATCAGAGAAGAACACCTTAAATTCAAAACCATTTGACCAATTCTGCCCCAGGGTTTCCAGGGACTCTGGGTTCCACTTTTGCTATAGGCTCAGTCATTTAATCCTAGTTCAGGTAAAAATAACAGCACTACATAACAGGAAGTCCAGGCCAGCATCTGTACACAATAGCACAGTGTGAATTACCATAAGAACAACACGTTTCTGAATCATTGTTGTGATGAGTAAGTGGACAGAAGGCAAGTGGGGTTGCAGTAGTGATGAAGGTGAGAGCTGAATTACAGTTCACAAACTGCTGGATTCTGGAGGGGCCAGAGAAGGGCTGCCATTAAAATCAGTAAACCCAACATGGCAGAAAGAACCAGCTTGATAGGAGAGATGAAGGAAGCACATTGTGCCGAAGGTGAAACTCTTGTTGGAAGGATGAAAGGATGTTCTACTGCTTCCTACCACCACAGTAATACCTGTAATCCAATGGCGAGTGCAACCTCACCACCATGAGCCCTGGAATTACTGGGAAATTCAGGCAAGCCATTCTTCTGGCTCAGCCACTTAATATCTCTTAGACCTAAAGGAAGCCACATCCCCTCTTTGAATCTCTATTTCTTCACGTTTATAGTGAGGGTATTAACAATTCACTCCTGCTAAGGTTGTTATGAAGGTTGTTAAATGAGGCACTGCAGGTGCACGCTGCCTGTACACCGTGAGGTATCAAAACTATGGCAGCTCTTCTTGGCTGTGAGGCAGCTGGGGAAGTATTATGGCCTGACTTAACAGATGGAGAAACTAGCCAAAGGACTGATTCATGGCTTCTTAGAGGCAGAACTGAGTAAATTCCTGTTGTATGGCCTGGCCCAGTAGGCTGTTGATATTGTCTTAGAGATAATATATGAAGGAGGTACCCAAAGGCAAAGCTGAGGATGTAGCCTCCCAGAGTTGCTTTCCAGAGAGCACAGGTTACAGACTGTCTCCTGCCTTATCTTTTTTTGTTGTTGTTTTAATTCTCACTTGAGGATAGTTTTTCACTGATTTTTTTTTTTTTTAGAGAGAGAATGGGGGGTGGGGGGAGAGAGAGAAACATCAACATGAGAAACATCAGTCAATTGCCTCCTGCACACACCCCAACTGGGGATCAAACCCACAACCTAAGTATGTGCCCTAACTGGGAAGAGAACCTGCAACCTTTTGGTGTATAGGACGATGCCACAACCAACTGAGCAACCTGTCCAGGCTCCTGCCTTCTCTTTTGAAATAGCAATAGCAAGCCAAGCTGGCTCAAGACATGCTACTCTGCTCACCAGTCCTGCTAGTTCAGGAGAAATCCCAAGCTCCTTGCCATGACATTGGAGGCCTTGCAGAGATTGGCCCAGTGCACTGCCAGGCCTCCCTCCTGCAGCTCCTTCCCTTGGTAGGCTCTCCACCTTTCCCTCCATGTGCCATGCATGTTACCCTATGTGCCTTACCACTAGCCAGGACCTCTGTTTAGATTGATTGCCCTTACCCCTAAACCATCATCTGCCACTTATCCTTGGAGGTCTATTTCAAATGCTGTTGCCTGGAGAAGCTTCTTCACTCACCCAGTCCTCATTAGTTCCTTCAACCACCATGCCCACGTGGCTCCCAGACATAGATACATCAGTGAGTCCTTAAGCCCACAGACTAGGTGTCTGAAACCCCCATTGGATGGGAGAATTCTGCAGTTAAATAATTAAATGCCTTGTGAAAAACAGAATTTCAGACACTGAAGTCACATATCAACAAAACAACTTTATTTTCCTTTTTGCACTTAACTAAAATAATAGGCAGTATACCATTACTAAATCAGCAGTAATATTTCTGCACACATTAAGTAATTGTGTACATAAAAGTGTACATAATTCCTTAGAAATGTTTGAGGATCTGCCTGCATTGCAGTTTCAATGGTAGGCTTATGTACACATTTACTTCATATGTATAACTAGAAGTATTTTTCTCCTTGTCTGACTTTATGACTTGAAGTGGGCGACTCTTGTGATCAGTACACACCTTGTCTCAGAAGCCCACTTAAATGCACATGTTAACTCTCTTCCATTGCATGAATGGAGGAATGCAGTTAAATGCCAGGATTTACTTTTTGTCATTTTTTTTATCTTTCCCCAGGATGCTTTGTAAATACCTTTCCTCCTGCCCTTCCTTATGAACTACCATCCTTTTCTCTCCAGCAACCCTTTTGTTCTTCCTAATTATATCCAAAGAAGTGATATGTGATTCTCTAGTTGCTGGGAAGGTGTGTAGAAGAAACTATGCAAATCCCCAAATTTGGCAAAAGGAAAATGTGTCACTAAGATGTAATTACCTTAATTATCTTAACTGGGGACCAGATGCAGAAATGCTGATTGAATTATGAGCAAGTTACATGTAAGAATCTATCTCCCTGCTCTTTGAGAATAGGGCCATAATTTAATCCAGCTCTGTATTTCCAGTGCAAGTCCTGTTTTATGTAGATTTCCGAATAAAAGTTTGTCTCATAGAAGAATAAACAAATAAATTCATAAAATAGAGTCAGGAAGACTAAAGCACAGGATGAACTTAGGCTTGAAGAGCTATAATAATAACTCCTGTTTTTATTTGGTTCAGAGCAGGAAGAACAACAAATGCACCAGCCATTGTTTGGGGAAGATGATGTAATGTTTACAGGTGACAAAGAGAAAACACAACTGTTTTTCAACTTTGCCACTCTATCAAGATTTCCATGATAAAATCTACAGACTGAAAAACACAGAGACCAGGAAATGGAAGCCCAAAATACAGAAAAGAAAGGCAGAAAAACACCTAATTGTTTTGAATAAGTCCATATCCTGGTTCAGATAAATTATATACAAATAGACTAGAATGCCTGTCAATAATACTTGAGGAATTATGGGAAAGGGGAAAGTCCTAAAAGATTGGAGACAGGAAAACACTGCCCTAGTTGTCATAAAAGGAAAGAAAGTGCAGTCTAGGAACTGTGCAACTAATTGTTAAATGGATGCTTTGTGAACTCAGTGCAGTGCATAGAAATTCACCAAGAGCCAGAGTGGTTCACTGTTAAGTCATACCCAGTGAACCTTATTTCCCTTTTAAATAGGACAATGGGCAGGTCAGATTGGTGGTATCCAGAAGGCATGGGGTGTCTGGATTACGAGAAGGCCTTAAACAGACTCTTTCATAATAATTTTGGCATAAAATGAAGACATGCTGATTGAATTGGAGACAGACTAATCTGTAACTTTTTGAAAGATGGAAAGATTGATTGAAGAATGGATGACAAATTGGAAGACTTTTAGATACATTCTAAGAGCTTTTATCTTGAACAGTCATATTCAATGTTCATATCAATGACTTGGATTTGTACCATATGTCTTATTAAATGTGAATTTTATATAAAAATGGATGATGTGCATTTGATGGTAGAATTAAGGCCCAAAATAATTTCGGCAAGTGCAGCAGTGGCCTGATTTCAACAAGGTTTTAAGCATTAAGTGTCCTAGCAGAGGGTGGGAGACATGAGGCCTGAGAGTAGTCCTCGGGTCAGTGAGTCAGGGTTTTAATTGACAGCTAGCTCTGTGAGAGCCAGCAACACGTTCTGGCCACCAGAACACCGAATTTAAACTTCTGAATCTTATTGGGAATATTAATATCCAATAGCCAGAAAATAATGAATGACATGTTAAAAAAACAGGAATATAGTATCTGGATAAAAAAAATTCCATCCTTTGTTTTGCAGGACAAACAACATAAGGTTCAGAACATAAGGTTCAGTTTTAGGTGGTGCAAGTTAAAAGGAACTTTGACACACTGGAGGACATCTCAAAGAGGGCCTGGGGTCCTACATGCACCCTATGAGGAACTATTGAACGTCCTGGGAATGTTAAGCTTCTAAAGGGGAGGACCTATGTGAAAAAAGAGAGACATTTTTATGAATCTGGGTAAAAAGACCATGACTAGAGAAGAACGAGAGTCAGGGTCAGGGCAGGGAGGACTTACCTGAGATACTGGGATTCTCGCAGGGCAGGAAGATGGCTGGGCAATTGTGGCAGGACCAGGTTTCATGGCAGCAGGTGCTGGAGGACTGGAACCATGGACCAAACTGAAGTCTGGAGAAGAACTAGGTCTGAACTTGGGGAGGTCAGTATAAACACCAAGCCTGGCGGGTAGCGGGTATGGTGACAAGGGGTCATGGTACAGGCCATAGGGCTAATAGCTAGGAATCCAGTGGAGATGGGACCAGAGCAAAAGTGGGTGGGAGCAGGTGTTGGGTACAGTCTGGGCCACCTTAAGGACCATATAGGTGGGATGAATGGATGGTGTGTTGTATTAAAGGACCAGCAGTGGGACAGACATCCAACGGAGAGATAGCAGTGCCTGTTCTGTGGTCATGTGGGGTAATGATGGTAACTGAAAGGATGAGGCATGAGGGAGTTGCAAGTTAATTACCACTTGACAGTCAGACAGGATTGAGATAATCCCAGGGAGTAGACACAGTGACTCGTGCTTATGAGCTTTGAAGCAAGAGTGACTTGTGTTTATTTATTTTATTAATTAAATATTTTTTAGCTTCACCCTAGGGCATTTTTAAAAACTGCTTTTAGAAAGAGAGGAAGGAAGAGAGGAACATAGATGTGGGAGAGAAACATTGATTGGTTGCCTCCCCTACATGCCCCAACTGGGACCGAATCTGCAACCTAGGTATGTGTCCTGACTGGAAATTGAACCTGCAACCTTTCAGTTAAGGGACAAAGCACCAACCAACTAAGCCACACCAACCAGGGCCAGAGTAACTCAGGATTAAATCCTGGCACTGCCACTAGTCAACTCCATGTCCTCAGGCAAGTTAATTTAACTTCTTGAGCCTCCCTTTCCTCTCTAGTGTGAAAGGGGACAATGATGCTGACTCGAATGTTGTCAGGGGGAGTAGTGGATTCTCAGGTGCCTTGCTTCTGTGTTCTCCTTTCTTCTTTTTCATTTATTTTCTTAACAGTGGTAAGCTGACTGCCACTGAATGGAGTGCCTCATTTCTAAGCCAAGTCAGGGGCGAATACTACTACAAGAAAACCTGACAAAGAGGGTGGCACCTCTGTGCCTGGCAGGTTGTAGCCACCAGCTGTCCTTCCAGAGTCATTATTTCAGTAGACTATCCCCTTGTCCAAGAAATGGAATATAGTCTCTGGCAACATGGAGGTTGTTCCTAACAACACCCTTCTCTTCGAGGGAACTACTTAGAGCTTCAGAGAGTTAGTTTAAAGGAAATTTATCTGTCTTTTATTTTCACAGGGCAAGGTATCTCTAGACACTAATCATCTTCCCCTTATTAGCAACCATGTAGGCCAACTTCCTTGCCTTGCCCACATTCCCTTTCTTCTCAGACTGTTCCCACACCCCACCATGCATGCATCCCACCCATTCAGCCAATAAGGTGCCCCAGATTGTACCCAACACCTGCTCCCACCCACTTTTGCTCTGGTCCCATCACCACTGGACTCCCAACTCTTGGCTCTATGGCCTGTACCATGACCCCCTGCCCCTACTGCCCCCACACTTAGTGTTTATATAGACCTCCCAGAGTTCCGACCTAGTTCTTCTCCAGACCTTGGGCATCTATTCTGCTCTCCTCCATTCATGAATGGTCTTGATTCATATTTTTAGGAATACCTTGGAAAAGTATGCACACCTTTTCAAAATAAATAAACATACTTTGGAAATGGTGAAGAAACAAAACCTTAAATTCAAATGCATATGCAGAGATCACAGCTCCCAGCATGAGGGAACACATCTTAGCAGCACTAGTGTGCACTGCATTCGTTAATGATGCAAAGCTTCTCATCCTATGCAAGCTTTTGGTCTTCCACTTTGGGGGTAGAGCAAGACTTCTTGTACATAAAGTCATAAAGTCAACCCCAACAATGACTAGGCAAGCTTTTAAGAAATAATTTAGAGTAGTAAAGAGAGAAACTAACTGGATTCTAGGAAGTTTGGGTTTTCCTGGAGCCCAGAGTATGGCCACAGTCAACCCTGGAGAACATCAGCACATCAAAAGCCTGTCCCTGGGTGTCTGATGGTGGGTTTGGTACCTGGCTGAGGGCAGGACTTGAGCAACTGGTGGGTTGACGTATGCCACTGTTCGACCCCCTTCTCTACAATTACTTATCTGACCATGACATATCAGTTATGGGTCACTAGCAGACACAGCGACCCCTACATCACACTTATCTAACCTTCCTATAGAAGCCATTTGATGCTTCTACCAATGTTTCTCCTTAAACTGTTGAAAATGTACCTTGTTTTCCCAGATGTGTCCTGTCTCCTCATGAGCTCGGCTTCCTAACAGATATCCCAGTTTCCCTCCAATATAGTTCCTGTTTTTTGTTAAGCTAGTTGGAGAGGGTTTACGTGCTATGTTCTTTGGCTAAGACCCCCACATTACACAGGGATAAAATGACAGCATTTGCCGAAGGAAGGGGAGTCTGAGAAGAGAGGAAGGTGCAGCTTTGCTTCCTGAGCCCAGGGCAGTGATAAGGTGCCTGTGGAAAGAAAGGGAAAATTGGTTTCATTGAGGCAGCACTAGACAGGTACTTTATTGATTGATTAATTGATTTAATAATCATCTGAAGATATGTTTATAGAGAGAGAAGGAGAGAGAAAACATCAATTGGTTGCCTCCCAGGGCACACAAAGGTGGGTTGAACCTGTAACCTAGGTATGCTCCAGATAGGGGATCAAACCCACAACCTTTTCGTATGACACTCTAACCAACTGAGACACCTGGACAGGGCCAGAAAGGCATTTTATTTTATTTTTGATGTTTTTTTAATTTTTATTTTTTAGTATATTTTGTTGATTATGCTATTGCAGTTGTCCCATTTTTTCTCCCCTTTATTCCCCCCCTCCCTGCATCCCCCTCTCACCAGCATTCCCCACCCCTACCACTTAGTTCATGTCCATGGGTCGTACATATAAGTTTTTTGGCTTCTACATTTCCTATACTATTCTTAACCTCCCCCTGTCTATTTTGTACCTACCATTTCTGCTTCTTACTCCCTGTACCTTTTTCCCTTTTCTCCCCTCTCCCCCTCCTTGTTGATAAGCCTCCATGTGATTGCCATTTCTGTAATTCTGTTCCTGTTCCACTTGCTTGCTTAGTATGTTTTTATTTTTTATTTTTAGGTTCAGTTGTTGATAGTTGTGAGTTTGTTGTGATTTTACTGTTCATAGTTTTGATCTTCTTTTTCTTAGATAAATCCCTTTAACATTTCATATAATAAGGGCTTGGTGATGATGAACTCTTTTAACTTGACCTTATCTGGGAAGCACTTTATCTGCCCTTCCATTCTAAATGAAAGCTTTGCTATATAGAGTAATCTTGGATGTAGGTCCTTGACTTTCATGACTTCAAATACTTCTTTCAAGCACCTTCTTGCTTGCAAGGTTTCTTTTGAGGAATCAGCTGATAGTCCTATGGGAACTTCTTTGAAGTAACTGTTTCCTTTTCTCTTGCTTCTTTTAAGATTCTCTCCTTATCTTTCATCTTGGGTAATGTAATTATGATGTGCCTTGGTTTGTGTTTCCTTGAATCTAACTTCTTTGGGACTCTCTGAGATTCCTGGACTTCCTGGAAGTCTATTTCCTTTGCCAGACTGGGGGAGTTTTCCTTCATTATGTTTTCAAATAAGTTTTTAGTTTCTTGTTCTTCCTCTTCTCCTTCTGACACCCCTATGATTCGGATGTTGGAATACTTAAAGTTGTTCCAGAGGTTCCTAAGCCTCTCCTCATTTTTTTGAATTCTTGTTTCTTCATTCTGTTCTGGTTGAATGTTTATTTCTTCCTTCTGGTCCACACTGTTGATTTAAATCCCAGTTTCCTTCCTATCACTGTTGGTTCCCTGTATATTTTCCTTTATTTCACTTTTCATAGCCTTTACTTTTTCCTCTATTTTGCAACAATACTCAACCATTTGTGTGAGCATTTTGATTATCAGTGTTTTGAACTCTACATCTGATAAGTTGTCTTTAACTTGGGCCATATTTCTTTGTCTTGGTGTAGTTGTTACATTGTAAGGGGCAGAGCCTTAGGTATTTGCCAGGATGGGGCAACCCACATCACTGCATTGTGGCACTGTATAAGGGGGAGGGATCAGAGAGGAAACAACGCTACTTACTTGGCTCTCGGCAGGCTTTCAGTCACTTCCCCCACTACCAGATGCAACTTGGGCTCTTCTGGTGCTGATTCCCAGGTGGGTGGGTTTGTGTATATTCTCAGTCTCTCCAATGAACTCTCCTTTGAGGTTGGGAGTTTCTCCTGACACTGCAACCCACACAGGTTTTTATAGCCAGAGATTTTGAGGCTTTCTTTTCCCATGGCGGAATCCTGGGTTGTGTGTTCTGTCTCCCCAGTTGTTCCTTCTAGTTTATCTGCATGCAAATGTGGAACCCCCTGGTTCTCCAGCCACTGCCTCACCTTCCCAGTCTGCCAGCCTCCTGGATGAATGTTTGCCACACACCCTCTCCACCCCAGCTGCCCGTCTGTGCCCTTTCTTCCAGTCTAGATGAATGTTTCTTCTTTAACTCTTTGGTTGTTGGACCTCTATACCAGTCGATTGTCTCACAGTTCTGGTTATTTTTTTGTTTTTAAATTGTTGTCCTTCTTTTGGTTGTGCGAGGAGGCAAAGTATATGTACCTATGCCTCCATCTTGGCTGGAAGCAGCTGAAAGTCATTTAAATAGTTGAGGTGTGAACAAAGGTAATTTAAAGTTTAATAATTGTTCCTTTGTTCCATGATTAGAAAATGTGGGCATACACTTTGAAAACAGGGCTTCATACATTGGAAATGATTTGTATTTAATTCTCATGTTTACCACATCTCAGCTCAGCAGAGAGAAAACAGCTCATCGGCGACTTTAATATTAAAATGTACAAAGGGAAACATGAATAGTGTTTGGCTCAAGCAGAGAACATAAAATAGTGACAGAAATGTGAGTAAATTATTCTCACAGTAACGCAATAATTCTGAGGCCCCACATGAATCATTTGTAGAGGCCAAGCAACTATCAATACAGAAGACATTGTCCCAAACAGAAGGACAAATCTGACATTCTGTAATAGCTCTCTTTGTCATTTATGGTCAAAAACACATGATCTTTGGAACATGTAATTTTATTGCTGAAATCTATAAAGACTGGCCTCTGGCCAGTGCTTAGAATAGCTCTTGTAACTATCTGGCAGATGGCGAGATTATTGCCACAAGCCTCCTGGGCTTGCCGTTCTTCCCTTGGCGCAGACTCAAACCTGGCCCCAAAGCCCCATCTCCCACCCCAGTCCAGAGCAGAGCACTCCTTTCCCCACATTACTAAGGGGATTCTCCAGCACAGACCCCGCACCTCCACACATTGGTGTCATGTATCTTGGCTTCTCTCTTTTTCAAACACCAAACCAAACCAAAACAAACCAACCAACAAAGAAAAACCCATTATTTCTCCATGCTTCACAGCACAGGCTGCGTCATAGAGGCCTCCAGTCATTTCAGGATTTTTCTCTTCCACATAGGAAAGGGTCTCATGCTTCACTGCATGCGGATGTCTCCCGCTGCCTCTGCTGTGGTGTGCAGGGAGCCTCCTGGTACTGTGGGGCAGAGGAGGCTGAAGGTTAAGTTCTCATTGTGGTTCTGCCACTAATGGGCTGTGTAAGCTGGGCAAGATCTGGTGCTTCTCTGGGCCTTGTTTCTCCCTTTGTATTGGGCTGGGATTGGGTATGGACCAGAGCCTTCCAAACCATTGAGCAGAGATGCTTCAGGGGATCTGCAAACTCATTGAAATATTCAAGTGTCTTTAAACTGTAATAACACAGCAAGAATAATCAAATAGACTGCATTTCAATTTTAACCATAGGAGAGCAGAGCACATTAATTTGTGGTTCCATGTAAACTTATTCTGTATCCTTGGAAAAAATCTTGTCTGAACACATCCCATGAATATATTTAAATATCTTGTAGATGTGCACCGACCTGGATGGTTGTCAGTGCTCACCGGTCGGTCTTATCTTAAGATCAGGGCTCTGCATGTGGTGAGCAGAGCTCCTGTGTGCCACGCTGGGTCCAGTCCTTGCCAACTTCAGATGCATCTGCCTGGCACACACTCTCATTGCAGAATAATTCTCATTTGTGCAATGATTAGTGAGGGCCAAATATGTTGCAACGTGAAAGCATTATGTTACTGTGATTTCTGGGTGCTTATTGCCACATATATATAATCTTCAAGATTTAAGGACAAATTTGTCAAGGTGTCTCCTGAGGTTAAGAGAAGGTTGTTAAAAGCCTGGAACCATTTAACAGTTACCTGTGTGGCAGGTCATTCTTGAACTGAGCAACCAAAACAACAAGTTATTGTAGATAGAAAAACAACTTCCATGTCCCAGTTTCAAAATAGTCTCTTGTTCATACTTTGTTTCAGGTTATAATTAATAAAAGTTATAAGTTTGAATTAAAATAAATTTATATTAATAAAATATATGCATATATTTTACAGATATCAGGATCCAAAGTAAGATCTTGTTTGAAAGAAGAGAGATGTTTCCTACTAAAAGTGTTTGCAGCCCCCTGGGGGGATGGGCCTTTATGCTTCCTTCCACCTTCCAGCTGAAGCCACCCCTGGAAGAGAGAGACACCTCTCTGGTGTGATTAGGGGCCACCGGAGGGGTCTTTGATGTTGATGTGGTTTTCTTTACTAAGAGGCAAAGTCTTTCTTGTCTTTAATATAGGTGAATAGTTATCAAGCCATGCTTTTAGAAGAAACTTCCAGAAAAGTAGCATGAGGCAGGAAAGGTCAACATTAGCACCTTTCCAGAGAGTTGGTTTTGGTTTCAAAAATGGAATAGAAAAGGGAAATTTCAAGGACAATGGAAACGGGAGTTTTCTGATATTCCTCCATGCTTTTGACAACAGGATTTTTGTTCTAATTCTAGAGAAGGCAATTTCTTGGTAATCAGGTGGGGTGGGAGGCTCAGGATGTATAGGGTGCCAGCTACGAGCTCATTGTGCTAGGAGACCTTGTCACGTGTGTGATCTCTTCATCCTTGCCACAACTTTGCAAGGTAGTTACTGTTATTTCCAAATTACAAGTGAGGAAGTGGAGATGCTGAGAAATGATATAATTGGCTCAAGTATTCTTCCTGGTAAAAGGCAAATGGGGATTGAGAACGTGGCCTTTGCTTCACATGCCACCGTAGGGCAGAGGAGAAGGGCCCTAGCCTCTCTTCCTTTGGCTCTAACCGGGAGGAGATTGTGCACACAGCTGAGATGGATAGACACCAGGTGAAACTGGTGGTGGCTGGGTATGCATTATAGAACTGAACTCATTAGTCCTTAGGTTTGGCCTTTGCAGGGAATCACACTGCACCCTGAGCTCAATCACATCTTCTGGTTTTCCCCTGGAGAAATGTAGATGGAGCTCCTGGGAAGGAAAAGTTGAGGGAGAAAGCCAGATGAGTCTGATTCTCTGAACCTATTCTTGCGGAACTTTATATTTGTTGCTGATTGATAACAGTCACAACAACTCTTTCTTGCACCCAGTTTCATTCTAGTTACTGATTTAACTGGGGTGTGGTAATGTCATGTGGTTGCTCTTCCACACACAAGGCTCTGCAGAGATGTTATCCCCTGCAGAGATGGGCCCCATAAAAGTGCACTAAAAAACCCCAAACCTCCACTGGTAATTTTGTTGTAATGTAATCAGGGTTGAGACCCACTTACCTAGTACCTGATAGATGGTCAATTTATTTTTCTTGAGCAATTTAGTAAACAAAGATCGAATGTGCAGTGACCATGGAAACGTGCCGTGCAGATCTCCTGCTGCAGGAGTGTAATTAGCTAAAAGCCCCAGCTGCAGCCTCTTTGCATCTAGCACTGTGTTTGCACAAGACCACGCTTCCTGTGGGCTGCTTCCAATCTGTGACAGAGCGTGGTGGGGATGCTCATGGAGGCCCATTGCTGTGAGACGCAGGACTCCTCTGATGGGCAGCTTTGGCTTGAGGATACCCTACTTGAATTTTGTTCCCCAAATTCATATTTTGAAGTCCTAGCTCCCAGTACCTCAGTATGTGACTGTATTCAGAGGTAGGGTCTTTAAAGAGGTAATTTAGTTACAATAAGGTCATTACAGTAGGCCCTAATCCATTATGACTGGAGTCCTTATCAGAAGAAGGGGTTAGAACACAGACCTATACAGAAGGAAAATGACATGCAGACACAAGGAGTAGACAACCATGTACATACAAGAAAAACCTCAGAATAAAACCAATCCTGCCAACATTTTGATCTTAGACTTTGAGTCTTTGTGAGAAAATGTCTGTTGCTTAAGCCATCCAGTCCACAGTCCTTTGTTAATGGCAGCCCTAGTAAACTAATTTCAGCTTAACCGAAATATTCTTAGAACTGCGCTGCAGTCTGAGCCTCTTCCATCCCCAGCCTTCCCAGGGTCCCTCTCTCCTTTCATGGGTGGCACACCGCACTGGGGCCTGAGGGCTCTCACTACCTCCTCTGGCTCCCCCGACTCACAGGTTTTTCCTGAAACCAGTCTCTTGGGTATCAAAACCCATGTTGGCATCCACTTCTTAGAGAACCCAAACTACTACAAATGTGAAGAAAAAAATTATTTGCAAATACAGTATCTTCTTGTGATTTTTAAGAAATAAAAGCTACTACTGGGTGATATATTTTGGGGGGGAAGAATAATAAGCTCAAATTTTTTTTGGACATAAGTCCCTCTTGCCAGTATAGACAGGTTTCCTGCCCTGATTTTCTGGGTGCCACAGCTGTCTTGGGCTGCTTGGGAACGGAGAAAGGGAAGTGGCCTCCATCTGGTCAAATCAGAGCATGCCAGAGCTGAGAAGGACCTCAGAGATGATCGCACACGTCCTGCCCCTCACCTCACACCCGGGGAGACTGAGTGCCCAAAGGGGTGAGTGTCCAATGGATTCATCCAGGGTCACAGAACTGACAAATGAAGTGTTACCAGTAATTCTAGGGTTGCATTTCTTAGTGTGAACTATAGACTGTTGTTTAAAATGATGTATTTAGATAGCATATGAGTTACTAGTCACTTCTACTGGTTATCTCCGGCCCTATTAATGAAATACTGACTTTCTGATCAGACATATGACGAGTAGGAAAGATGTCTTTCTCTCTTTTACCAACACCTGTGGCTATTTGCAGGTATTCAGCTTCTGCAGCATGAGAGTGGGTTGACTTTTTATGAGCTGTCCCAGAGGGAAAGCCTGGCTCAGTAACTGAGGCCACAATACACCCATACAGAAGAGCAAGGCCTGCCTTGGGATGCAGCAGACGGAGGAGAATCTGCTTCTTCATCCATCCGTCTGCAGCACATCTCATGAGCCCTCATCAGCTTGGGATGGAGCTAGAAACAGAGGCTTAGCTTGAGTCCAAGGTCCCACACCATTCCTATTTCTTCAAAATCATTTGTTAGTGAGTGGTTTGTGCTGTTAATATGGGAGGTGATCCTCGTTGTTAGTGAAATGGATCATCCTCTGCTTTCACACTCCTTCCTGAAGCAGAAGGCCAATTTATAGCAGAGTCATAGGATAAGAAAATCCACAATTCCTGGCTTAAAAGAGGCCTCAGGGCCCAGACACTTTCTTCTAAAACATTGACAACTTTATAGGCAACAGTGAAGCAGAGCCTGTATCCCAAAGGAGGGCAGCCAGCCACTGTGATATGAGTTTACTTATAAAAACAGACAGCTGGCCTGCAGGCTATAGTTCACCAGTTTGACATTTTAAAATATTGGGTAAAATATTATTTAACTGGTGGTTGAGATTTTGGTGGCCACTCAAGTTTCACATACGTGGCGAGTCCCAGCTCTGCGGTACCTATTGTTCTGTCCAGCATTTATTCCCCTTTTCCCTGGTACCATATGCCAAGTTTCCTCTGCAAGCAGTCCCTCTGTTTCAATTCTTAGCTACGTGGTTCGGGTGGGATCTGCCCTACCCCAGTTCCAGGAATAGGCCGTGATTGGCTTAAACCAGGCAACATATCTCTTCCCCACGGGATGGTTGGTTCAAGAGATGAGCAATTGAGCTTGTCCAAGAAGGGCGAACTCAGGACTGAAGCTGAGAATGCAGGAGTGCAGACACTTTCTCCTCTTGGGTTATGGTGTGAAGTTGTATGGCCAGGAACTCCTGGGACTACTAGTAGTGAACTTGAACCCCCCAGGCCACCCTCTGGACCCTGTCATAACAGAAAGGCAGGGGTGGATGCAGGTTCTGTGAGGTCTATAGCTTACATAGTTTTGGCATTCTCTTTAAGAAAGTGAACACATAATTACAAGTACATAAGAAAGTATAAAAGTGAATTAACTAGAATGAGAGAAGAAGTCATAGCAAATCACAAATTGGAAAGACCTGACAAATGCCATAAACATCACAAAATCTGGGTAAATAGCACACCATTTTATTAGTTAATATCTGACACACCTCTCAAGTACTTTTTCCATGTTTTTGGCTGCGTACTATTTGGTCATATCTTTATACGACAAGATTTAGTGATATTTTTAGATAAAGGCCAAAAAGTCTTTCTTTTTCTAAATATGTTTGTTGATTTTAGAGAGAGGAAGGGGGAGAGAGAGAGAGAAATGATTGGTTGCCTCACATACATACCCAGACCAGGGATTGAACCTGCAACCTAGGTATGTACCCTGATGAGGCACCAAACCCCCAACCTTCTGGTGTACAGGACGACTCTCTGGCTAGAGCCACCTAGCCAGGACAATAGTCTTTCCTTTAGTATGGATGATTAAAATATTTTATTATCAATAATGTAGAAAAGTTTGTTTTAGTTTCATTACTTGTTGTTGGTAATGTCATGTAACACTTTTAGGGTTACTGTGAATTATGGATAACTTTAGCTTCATTAGTTTCATGGTAAATCTATCTCTTATCTAATTCCTTTCTCTAACATAAACTATATATTAGATAATGTCTCCCTGCCTCTTAAGATCTATGTAAGACTTAAGCTCGAATTCCTGTTCAAGACTTTGTAAAACATAAAATGCCCTCTCCAAGGTTTCTGGAATACCTGGGTAGGGCCTTATATACTCGCTTGTGGTAGATATTTTAGGGTAGCCCAGCATCTATTCACTCTGTTTTTACTCACAGTATATTTGGTCTTTCCTCCCCTCCCCCATTATGTAGTTGAATGCTACCCACCTCTGAAATTCCAGATTGGAGTATACACCCCATACTCAAAAGCAGCAACGCATTGCATTCCTCCTGGCCATCACCTGTGACTCGGATGGGCGTGAGACTCAGAGTTCTCCATACTCTATTAGTCTTTTGTTGAAACTTGGGGAAGAGATGCTCACTATCTCCTGAGAAAGTGTGAGGTTTGAAAAAGTATTCCAAGTATCCCAAGGATTGCAAGAGTATGTGAACTAGGTTGGAGGGAGGGAGAAACTGGGCTAAATTTAGCCTTCTCTGCTACTTTTGCAATATTTGGGAAAGGGAAGTCACGCTCCATTGTTAGACTGACAGACTAACAATGTTAGTCAAGTTTACTGCCAAAGGAAGGAAGACACTGAAAGGGAACTGAGGAGAATGAATAAAAAGCCAAATATGATTCTCTTAGAAAGGGAGAGACATCCAGCCTCTTGATCTTTTTTAAAATCCTCACTTGAGGGCATTCATTTTTCATTGGTTTTTAGAGAAAGAGGGAGGGAGGGAGGGAGGGAGAAATGATGTGAGAGAGACATTGATCAGTCACCTCCTTGCATGTGTCCCAACTGGTGATCGAACCTAAAACCTGGGCATGTGCCCTGACTGGGAATGGAATCTGCAACCTTTTGGTCTATGGGACAACACTCCAATCCACTGAACCACACCAGCCAGGGCCAACTTCTTAACCTTTAAAAGCAAATGATGAGTCTAGCCAAGGGCAAACAACATGGTGTCTTTATAGCCAAAAAAGTTTTATAAATATTAGCCAATGGCCCATCTACTTCAAGTCACATAGAATGTTTAAGTTGTGAGGGCCCCTCTTATAAGCTAAGGTTTAAAAATACTCAGATTTTATTACTAAAAAAATACATTTCATATTCAGTGGGAGTCTGACTTGTGACTTTTTTTACTCCTCACCCAATGATATGTTTATTGACTTTAGAGAGAAAGAAAAGGAGAAAGAGAGAGAACATCGATGTGAGAGAGAAATACCAACTGGTTGACCCCTGTATGCACCCAACAGGTGCTGGAACCTGCAATCTAGGTATGTGCCCTGACTGGGAATCTAGCCCAAAATCATTTTGGTGTACAGGACAATGCTCCAACCAGGGCCTGACTTGTAATTTTTATTAATCTTGCTTATGAAACTTCCCATGCCACGGGGAATTCCCATCTATATATAGAGATTACGGAAACTCAAAACACAATTATGTGTTCCGCCTTATGATTTCCCAAGGTACTTTCCACATTCCAATCATGATAGTCCTTTCCTCAGTCTATGTTAGTATGTTTATGAATCTAGCTCCCCCACTAGACTTCAAGCTCCTTCAAAAAATCTTGCTTATGTTGCATTTTCCCCAACAATGCCTGGCACATACTGGGCACTCAAAGTAAGCTAGACAGACCTAGGCCCAGAGTCACACTTCTTTCACTGGCTGACTAGATATCCTTGTACAAATTATTTTTTAAGCTTGTTTAACTGTTATTTTATTGAACTATATTAAACTTTTAATTTTGGAAAACATCTCTGGAAATCTTCAGTCTCTGAATCAGGTCCCCAAGCTGGCAGCCCTCTCTAACGACGACACTTCCTATGCTTTACTAAAGTGGTGAGGGTTATTAGGGAGGATCTTTCTCATTTTTCAACTGCTTCACTTAAAAACATTTTTATATACCTCCTCTTTTTAGTTTCAAAAGTGTGTCCCTCCTCCTTTCAAAGGTTAGCCCTTCTACCAGTGCTCTTAATCTCATTCGAGCATGGACAAATTATTTCAACCTTTATGAAAGCTCCCAGCACATGCTTGGTGCAAAATATATGTTCTTTCCCCTGAATAAATGATACTAAGGAAAAAAATTGATGATTTCCCAACAAATTATTAAGGACAGGCATGATAAGAATCCATGACTTTTGGACCCTAGACCCAAGAGACTTATGTGCCCATCTTTCTCAGTCAAGAGGAAGTCATTAGTGGAACTCACCTCCCAAATCCAGCTTTCTCATATTTGATGGGAGAGCTGTAACCATAGCAACTCCTAGCCACAATGGATAGAATGCTACCCAGATGGAACCCGCACACAGCTGATTAAATATTTGAGCAACTCATTTTGTAATGTGACTTCACTAAGTGCTTACCTATTACCTTTTACGCCAAAAGCTGTTGGCAATTAGAGGGACCACAAATTACCTCAGAATGCAAAGGCATATCCTTCACTGCTTAAAATAGAAAAATCACTAATGCTCTCCCTAAGGATGCAAATAGAGATGTTGGGACATATGCCGTGTCTTAATGACTCAGCCAGAGAAAAGTTCATGTCAGCTGGACTGCTCTGAGGTTGCCCAAATGTTACATGACTAGCACTTGTAAAGCATGATTTAGAACTCGTGTTCTGGTAGTAAAACCCCATGAGTATAGCAGCTCAGGTTGGGGTTTTCATTCATGTTAAGTTCCTGGAGAGCTTATGAGTTGTCCATAGCTGCTTGACTTCCTGTGACATCAGTGAATTAGGCAGACTTCCTCTTAAACACATTTTAAAAAAGAATCTAATGAGTGAGAATTTTCCACTCATGTGGAGCATGAGTCTGGGTCATGACCAGAATTTTATTTTTTTCAGGAAATGGAATGGAATGGCATAGAATAGAAAATAGCATCTGTCACATGTAGTAAGAGTAAGGGATATTCCTTGTAACATTTGTTTTAATTTCATACAGGGAATATATTATTATGATATAGATATATTATTTATTGTGGGTCATGATAAAAAAATAGAAAGCCACTGAGTTTGAGGGCTTTTCTGTTTTTAAGGTGATTTAACCAAATGTTTGTCTACATCTATTGCCACAAATATTTCAGTGAAAATTAAATACTGTCACAGCTCATTTTGGTAATAAAATGTTGGATATCTATTACATCCTGACAGTTTAGAAGAGGCTTGAAATCCCTATTTTAGCATTGAGAAATCTAAGGTTTAAAACTGTTAATTGATGTGTACAACATCACATCACTAGCAAACATCTCACGCTAAGCTCCATCTCCCTTTTCTTGTGCATAGCAATTTAACAGAAAAATTATTAAGTATAGCATTTTAATGAAAGAATAATGAAGCTACTCTTAAAATCTGTTGATTTGGGTTTGGGAGAGATATGGATCCTTTGGGTTTGATTGCTGGAAATCTGACCTGCACACAGGGGTCTGGACCTATTGGGAGAATGCTGGGAAACATAGGGGTGAAAGGGTAGATGTACAGCTGCCTAAAGACTGACTCAAACAATCGAAGGGAGATAAAAATTGGAGACATTCTGCATCAACTCTGAAACCAGAGAAAGGTGTCCCCTACATTGCATGTTTGGATGAAATTCTGTCACATAAAATCACCCAGGGCCAACCCATAGCTGTATTTATTGAGAAAGTAGCACTACTTTCGTGAAAAATCCTAGCCTGTCTCCCTTCTGGGATCCTACATTTCTTAATTTGGAGCAGCACTTTTCAACTGTTGTGCCACAAGAAGTTTTAAAACATGCAATACCTAATTATTTGTCAGGGCCACTGACCTCTTTTCCTTTAGATTGTCAGATAAAAAAAAGGTGACAGCCAACACAAAAATAGCCATCCAGTGTGAATGAATCAAAATTACAGCTATTTTTTGTCAGATAGGAAAAAAATATATATATATATATATATTTTGGTGTGCCACAGAATTTTAGTAGTTTATGTGTGTCAAGATGAAAAAGGTTGAAAATCACTGATTTAGAGGGTTGATAAACTACCATCTGTAGCTCTAAGCTCTTCCTCTGCCTCCTTATCAACATATGCCTAGAGATACCTGTTTGGGTTGGGATATGCTGGGCTTGCTTGCTCTTTGGATGTTTCCTTCTTCTTTTCCCCCTTCTTAGCTCTGTATTCCTGGGGAGGAGGGTCATAGAGAGCAGAGTAGGGGGGTCAGCAAAGGTAGCTATCCCTGTAGGCTTTTTCTCAAGTTCCCACATCAGCTGGCTGCTACCAGTGGGAGGTACTGGTAGAAGAGATTGAAGGGTAGAAGGGAGAAGATGGAGTATTTCTTCACCTTCCTCAAACTCAGGGGGCACCTCTGGCAGCAGCTGTACTTCCTCGGTGGCTCCAGCTGCTACAGGACAGGCCCACCACAGTCCCAGTTTCTCCCGTTTGTCCCTCATCTAGCGGTCATAGTGCTTGTCCGCTGTACTTAATCTCTGAGTTGCCTCATCACATTTTATTGGCTCTTTGCTTTTACAGCACCTGTGTAATTTGTTCCCTGCATTAAAGTCCCATGGTTTTAAATACTCAGGTCATTTCTATTTTTCTGGTTGGTCCCTGATTGATAGAGTGGGGTGGGTGGAGCACAGGCCCAGAGCCATGTTCAGAATCCTAATTGGGTTCAGTTGCAACACCTTGCTGCATGTTTACCTGATATAAATAACTACAGCCAAGTGAGTGGGGTAGACCATCAATAGAGTCTGAGAAAATGCTGACATGCAGGCTCTGGGCCTTGGATGACCTAATTCTACAGGCAGCAAGTGTCATAACTGCTCTCCAGGTCCAATGCTGTGTGGTGGCCTGACGTCACTGCCTGGAGTGCAGGGCTCACTGGACCTCACTACCACAGTGGGAGGGAGGGAAGAAGCTCTCACCACCACCTCCACTACCCTGTACTTAATTGCTGTTTAGTGACTGTAGGCCAAATAAAATCTGGCCTGGTTGTAAGAAGGGCAAGAACCCGGACAGCTGGGGGATTCCAGCCGAAGTGTATTCTTCACCTGGCCTTGACAGTTTGTTTCTTTTGATTTTATAACAAATGACTTATGTGCAGAAATAAAATTTATAGGTAGTTAAACCTACCTATGCTTATAACTTAAGAAAAAGGAATATAACACCACTACTATAATACAATGGAGAAATAAAATGAATGCAATAATGATAACATTTATTTTACCATATAAATGTAAGGTATGATTTCACAAGAAGACATAATGAATTGGTCAGATGATTGCACCTGTGCATAATAAATGAGTTGTGCTTTAAGAGAAAGAACTGAATAAGATACCACTCAATGTTCAAGATGTAAAGGAAAGTGAAAGAGCAGTAAAGGACATTGAAGTAGGAACTAGGGTTAGGATACCTAATAACAGCAGACCAGAAGTGTTTATCTGCGATAAGAGAAAGCGGGAAATAACCATAACTGAAGGGGGGATAACATGCTGAGATAAACTACACACTGACATAGTGGAGAAAATGAGGAAGTCTCACTAGTGAGCTGGGGCTTGTTTATAGGCGTAGTAGCAGTTATTACATTTGTTATAAGATGGACTGAGAAGTGACATAGTTTCATGGAAAATATACTTCCTATCTTGAAATCCTGCCCTGTATGGAGTTTATTTTTATTCCATCCCTAGTACATTATAAAGACTTCGGGGACGATATACTTCAATAAGTGATAAAGATAGTGATAAAGATTTTTTCCAATCTCTTATCACAGATTGGAAAAAAGAGCAGTGACTCAGGGGTAGACATTGAAGGTCATTACTAGGGTAAGATGGAAAAAAACAGGCACCCTAAAATAAAGCTATAATTTCAATACAGTACTAGAGTTCCTATCATTGTTCTAAATAATCATCATAATGATAGTAAATTTTAAATAGTAAAAACTTTTATTAATGAAATGCCATGAGATTCTTGCATTTAATGTCTAACCATATTTTAATAATACTTGGATAAAAATCTGCTAAATCTGCTAAAGGAAGTCTCAGATCACTCTCGTTCCATTTTCACATGGGACAGCTATAAATGCAGACTAACACATGTGTGAACAGCACACAGCAAGCATGGGGCATGGTTCTCCACAATGATGAGCATCTCCTGGTATATTTCCAGGAGAACAAATGTCCTTTTATATAATATTTGTATTCCTGGAAAAATCAGTGTACATGTTAAAACACAGCAGAAATGATTTCATGTTATATGTAAAATGGAGCTGGGTTGTAGGCCATATCATTATGAAAAAAATTTTTCTACTATGTGAATATCGGATGTAACATTAAAGAAATGAAGCCATACTTGAGAAAATTCCTTGTTGCATGGAACTGCACTATTTATAGGTCATTTAGTATCCTCAGTCCCCCCACCAAACATGGACAGTGTTCCTCCAATCATTGTGCTGACCAAAAACTCCTCTTCAAATTAACAAACTGCCCCCCCCCCCGAGATATACCACCCCCTTGAGGACCACTGCTTTAGCCCACAAAATGGCCTCACCTGCCTGTTTCGCAGTGGTTCCATACACAGCCCATCTCCCCTCTCTCACGCTGCGGGCAACCCCAAGGCCTGGGAGGACAGCTGTTCCCCAGTGCCTGGCTGATGAGGCTTTCTGGAATGTGATCCAGCTGCTGTGACTCTGCACATTATTAAAGGCCCACTCTCTCACCTACACCTCCGTTTAGGAATGGCGGCACAGAGTCCACCAACTGGGATGTGCGCAGAGAGTGAGGAGCAGAGGTTTCCGTCATGTGCCACCTGAGATGATGTAATATGAGTGGATCAGCCCCTAAACTTTTAAATGTAATAATTGCTTATTCAGCAGGATTCTTCTTGCTGCACTTCCCCTCTTCCGGTGACTTAAGGGACTTTGCAGTAAATTAATAAGCACCTATTAGTCATCTGTTATGTGTAAGGCTCTACTCAGCTTGAGGGAAATATAAAAGAGATCAAGACATGGCCCCTTGAGAAGCTCGTAATTTAATTTTGTGGAAAGAAAGTACACTATACATTGCCCTCATTGCTGCTTTTATAAGCAACATGATGTTAAAGAATTTACTTAACCTCCCTGCAGATTGTTTTCCAATAGAGACTCCACTGGTCTCCTGCCAATGTCATAGTAATTGCATGAGATATGAGGATTTGGAGAAAGATAAGGCAATGTAGACATTAAAAATAACAGGGGCTTGCATGATTTCCTTCTACATAAACATAACCTCTTTAGAATTTGAGTCTTGCTGAGAAAGTACAACCTCTTGCCTTTTAAGAGACTTAATTTTATCTTGGGGCCAGCTGAAAGATATACCACTTTTTAGAGTGTCTATCAAGCATTTTCTCCTAGTAATTTCCTGGTGAGCTTCTTTTATTTTTCAGTTGAGAATGTACACAGGATGTGCCCTTCTCAGAGAAAGCTACAGGCTGTAATAAGTAAAAAAAAAATGATGGGTTTAATTACTCCTTCGACATAAATACAAGAATCTTCAACACTGCACTCATGATTGAAGTGCACTAATAAAGTTGCTCCGTTGTGGGAAGATGAGCAAACCACACAGAAGTCCCTAGGAAGCCTAGCATGGGATCTTCACTGTACTAGTCAGGGTTCTCAGTTGCAAACAATTGAAACAGACTCTAGTCATGTAAGCAGAAAAGGAATTTATTGGCAAAATATTTGTTTCTTATGGGATTTCTAGGGAGACAGGGGAATCAGGCTTGCAATGTGAGGGAAACAGAGAATTTGTGTCATGAGAAGAAGAGCTCAGGGCACATCCACCACTCAGAGAGTCCCAATTAAAGAAGATGCTGACACAGCCACCTTATGAGCCCTGATCCTGGCACTGCCGTCATTGCCGCCACTGTCCCCACTGCTGTGGAGAGCCTGTGCTGCAGTCCCATCACCTGGTCCTGCTTCTCTGAGTCCATATCTGGACATGTCTGATTGGCCACATCAGTTGGGGCTCCTGCTGTACTTACAAAAGAGGCTGGAAAAGTGAGTCTGGCCCATTCGGCTTCTGCAGTGACAGCGAGGCTCTGCGTTTTACCATACCTTAAACCCGAAGGGATTCTGAAACCTAGGAAGATGGTTCAGATGCAAGGTCGTTAAAGACATGCAAATATTTACTTCTCTCAGGGAATGATTAAGGAGAGTAATTGGAGCATGGATGTGTTTTATCTTACTTTAATCTTCATCACTTTTTAAATCTTCATCCCTTCTTTTCTAAAAGATTTTTAAAAAATCCAACAGCATTTGGCTATGTTTCCTCTAAAGCACATATTTGGAAATAAGTGCCTTTTTATTTATTTAATTTTTTAAATTATATTAGGATATCATTGGTTAATCACATTATATAAATTTCAAGTGTACAACTTTCTAATAGTTGTATTCTTGGGAAGTCTGTGTATATACTGTATACTCTCTTGTGTGCTCACCACCTGAGTCTTGTCTCCATCTGTCACCTTGTATTTGGCCCCCTTTACCTTCCTTATTCCCCGCCACCCTCTGTCCCCTCTAGTGACCGCTGTTCGGTTGTGGGTATCTATGAATTTGTTTTCTTGTTTGCTTTATATGTTTATTGTTACTTTTAGTTTTCTATCCCACATATAACTGCATTCCCATATTTTAACAATGAGATTTCAGAAAGAAAAGTGAAAAGAAAAATAACAATCCCATGTCCAATTGCAACACAAAGGATAAAATACCTAGGAATAAATATAACAAAATGAAGGACTCGTATTACAAGACTGTTGAAGAAGGTACAAAGAAATGAAAAGATATTCTGTGTTCATGGATTAGAAATATTAACATTGTTAAAATGGACACATTACCTACATATCATTTTCCTTGCTTAAGAAGCCAAGACCTGGGAATATAAATTGATTCAGCCACTATGGAAACAGTATGGAGGTTCCTCAAAAAATTAAAAATAGAACAATGATCCAGCAATTCCACTTCTGGGCATATACCCGAAGGAAACAGAACACTATGATGAAGAGATGTCTGCACTCTCACGTACGCCCGTGGCAGCATTATTTACAATCACTAAGATGTGGAAACTACCCAAGTGTCTATCAATGGATGAATGAATAAGGAAAATATTATATGCTTACACACACAGAGGAGTATTATCTGACCATAAAAATAAGGTGATCCTGACATTTGTGACCAACATGACAGAGATGAATCTTGAGGGCTGTATGCTAAGTGAAATGAGTCAGACAGAGAAAGGCAAATATCATATGACCTCATTTACATGTGAAGTCTGAAAAAAAATGACCTCATAGAAACAGAGAACTGCTTGGTGTTTGCTAGAGGTGGGGGCTTGGGATGGCCAAACGTATAAACTTCCAGTTTTAAGACAAATAAGTTTTAAGATAAATAAGTTCTAGGATCTAACGTACAAGAGCATGGTGACTGTAGTTAACAATACTGCATTATATATTTGAAAATTGCTAGGAGAGTAGAGTTTTAAAGTTCTCATCCCAAGAAAACAATTGTCATATGTGTGTGATGGATGTTAACTAAACTTACTGTGGTGATCGTTATTACATTATTACATTGTGATATATAATGAAATAATTATACAACTCACCATAATGCAGAATCAGTGGGAGCCCCAAGCTTGTTTTCCTGCAACTAGATGCTCCCATCTGGTGGTGATGGGAGACACTGACACCCAGAATGTGTTGCTTATGTCCAGTCTACTCCATAATCTCGTTTTGGTTGCTGTCACTGCAGAAAACCCTGTGTCGCAAAGATAGGATGTTGGAAATGGAAGCAGGCTTTTCAGTGCTTTTGGGCAATCTCGGGATATTCTGCCTTGACTTGAATCCAGAATGGATGGAGGTTTGCAATTGTCTCAAACATACTTTTAAAGCCACCATCATTTGCGATCTCAAGCAGTTGATCCTCTTCTGTCATGGACAAAGCGGACTCACCTGGCTTATTCACAAATGGGTCACTGATCCATTCCTTCCCAGTTCAGGAGTCTGTGGTGGTTGGGAAGTAACGCTCAAGCTCTTCTGAAGGCTGAGATAGGTGATCATGCACCTGCTGGGAGAAAGAGGCCCCGGCTCAGTTTCTTTCAAAATCTCTGCTAATGTTTGAAACATGTCAAAAATCCCAGTGTTCACCCATCGCCCCCATAATTCCAGTTTGGCTTTGAATGTGGCTACTTTATCTGCCAACTTGAACCAGTTGTCATTCTCCCCCGAAGTGACAGATTGAGTCCACTGAGCAGGCTGAATGTGTCATACCAGTAAGCAAGTTTTGTGACCCATTCTCTGTCATTGAAATGTGCTGCCAGTGGTGACTGTTTTTCTAAAAGAAATCTCTGGAGCAGCTCTCCTAACTCAGAAACTCTGGCCAGTGATCTACCTTTGGAAAGCCAGCCCACTTCTGTGTGTAAGAGAAGACATGTGTGCTCTGCGTCCATCTCCTCACAGAGCTGCGCGAATAGACATGAGTTAAGGGCAGGTACTTTAACATCCTATGCTATTAGGTTCAGGTGACATTTTTTGGCTAGCCAGCATTTCTCTGTGGATGAAACAGTGCACAGACTCATTCAGAAGCAACCTCTTTGACCCAACTAGTGAAACCAGAAAGCCATCCAGTCACGGCAGCTGCTCTGTCTGTGCATATACCCACACAAAATGACCAATGCATTTTTCCTGCTCTGTAATCATTCAAAGACTTGAACAGTTCTGCAGCTGTGGTGTTGGTTGGCAACAAAAGCACACATAACTTATCCTCATGCACATCCTCCTGAAAAATATACAGCACAAAAACAGGCCTTGTTGCCTTATTGCCAACATTGACAGACTCGTCAACCTGGATTGTGTATCATGGGGATTCATTAATCCTCTCTAAGGATTCTGCCTCAGCATCCTCTGCTATTTCATCAGTTTGTCTAGTTCTAGTGCTAGCTAAACAGGAACACATGCCACCTTTTGAACCGCAGCTTCTCCTAAAAGTTCACGACAAATGTCCTCAGAGCAGGCAGGATCAACTCTCCCCCCATAGTAAAGGGCTCCTTCGCTTTAGCAATGTGGCATTCTCAGTTCAGACACATTTGATAAAGTGGTGGCCTGCAACAATGGTTTCTGTTCTTCATGTTCATGTTTTTTTCTTTTGAAAAACTCCAAAGGCTTGTCTTTTAATTCAGGATGCTTGGCCTCCATGTGGTGAAACAGTTCTGAGGGTTTCATGGCTTCATTGGATAACTGGTCGCCACATATTATACAAAGCGGGCTTGGAGAGTGTGAATCACCTGTTGCAATGAGCCCATAATTTAAGTAGGACTCTTGGTGTTTTCTTTTAAATGCAGCTTTCTTTTTGCTGGCGGTCTTACAGTTTTCTGCAGTCTCATCATTGGGTCTTTCCCCCTTTTCAAAGAAGCTTCCCAGCGCTGTTTGTTTTTTACTCACTTTGGCTGGGGTCAGCTTGTGGGCTTACCAGAACTGTGACTGAGAAAAGTGCACAGGGCGGGAAACAGGCGTGGATGGAAGTGGTGAATAAAATAATGGGTGGGCCATGCATGGACAACAGTAAGTGTCAGATTCTGACTTGAAGCCTGCCACCAGATGCTGCTCTACAAGTGAAGTACAGCAGCTCACTGGCCACTCCAAAAGCCTGCCACCAGATGCAGCTTAATGGTTACTTGCCACTCAGTGATAGGGTTTTGATATGAGTCTGCAGGCAGTTGATTTATTAGGTCTCTGTGGAGTCACACCTCTCTGCTAATGATAATTTGTATTTGCAGCCACTCCTCAGCACTAGCATCACCACCTCAGCTCCACCTCAGACCATCAGGCATTAGATGCTCATGAGGAGCACGCAACCTAGATCCCTCTCATATGCAGTTCAAAGTAGGGTTCGCACTACTATGAGAATCTAATGCCTCCCTGATCTGACAGGAGGTGGAGCTCAGGCAGTAATGGGAGCGATGGGGAGCAGCTGGAAATACAGAGGAAGCTTTGCTTGCTCACCCGCTGCTCACCTCCTACTGCGTGACTTGGTTCCTATACCCCATGGACTGGTACAGGTCCATGGCCCAGGGGTTGAGGACTCTTGGTATTAATTTCAACCATTGGATGGATTGTTGTATTTTGAAAGGAGTATGGAATTCATTATATTAGTCCTAAAACAAAATTGTACTTGCATCGATGTCAACTTTCACTACATTTTCTTTTACCTCTGGCCATAGCATTATGGCCCCATTACAGACAATTTGATTTGGCTTTGTTCTGTCATGATGATGGAGGAGGAAATGTCAAAGCACATCTATGCTCCACTCTAACAGCCTAAAGGTAATAAATCATCCAGTCAGTTGCATGGGAACTTAAGTCATTCCTCCCTAATTTCTAAATGACCAAGCAGTTGTAAGACCAAATCATATAGTGCTAATTAAAAAGTTAATATGGACATTGATCACTCTGTAAAATCTGGAGTTTCTCTACTGCTGCTATTCTTTTATAAGTTACCCCTGAGGACATTACTGGAACAGAGTATAGCCCACCTGGTGACCTATATTAAAAAGATCAAAGGTCCTGCATCAGTTTCACCAGCAAGTCCAGTGCTTCTCCTAAAGAGCTTTGGTCTTTGTTAGACTTTTAGGCAGAGCTTTTGTCATAATCAGCAGATAAAGAATTGTCACAATGATGGGTAGCCCTTTGATGCTGGGCCTCTTTTTTAGTCAAGGGGATGTAGCAGTCTTGTTAGAATCATATAATATTATAAGTATATGGACCAAATGGAACTTTTTTTTCCTGTTCTAAGGCCAAATGAAAATACATTTTTCAGTCACCTCCTTCCACAGAAAATTTCCCTTCTTTGACACTAACCAGACTCAATAATATTTTAAATCTTTCTTTATTATAAAATATAACATCCTAGAACAGTGATTTTCAACTGGTGTGCCACAAGAATTTTTAAAACATGCAATACCTATTGAGTCAGGGGCACTGGCCTTTTTTCCCTTAGATTGTCAAACAACAAAATGAGAACAGCCAACACAACAATAGCTGTCCAGTGTGAATGAATCAAAGTTATATTTATTTTTTTGTCAGATTGGTAAAAGTATACTATTTTTCTTGGTGTGCCACAGAATTTTAGTAATTAGATTATGTGTTCCATAAAATAGAAGATTGAAAATTGCTGTCCCAGAGAAATGAGCACAAGAAAGAAAAGGTACAGACCATAGATTAATCATAAGGCAAATACTTGTATATACACCACTCATGTCAGGAAATGAAACATGTTTACACTACAACCTGCACGCCAAGTATTTATAGCAGCTCTTTTCATAATCACACAAAACTGAAAACAACACAAACGGACACTCATTCATTCAGTGAGTGAACAAACTGTGGTATGTCCACACGATGGAATACTACTCAGTAATAAAAAAGGACTAACTATTGATACATGCAACAACTTGGGTGAATCACCAAGGCATTATGGGACGTATATAAAAGAAGTGTCAAAAGGCTGCATACCGTATGACTCCATCTGCGTGATGTTTTTGAAAAAACAGAATGACAGTGATAGAGGACAGACTGGCGATTGCCAGGAGGACAGGTGTGGTGGAGGGTGTGGGGGTGAAGGGCTAGCACGAGGGAGTTTTTCTGGGCGATAGAACTTCAAAATCCTGTTTATGGTGGTGTTACAATCTATACATGTGTTAAAATTCACAGAACTGTACACCAAAAGAAAAAATCAATTTCACTGTATGATAACTTTACAAATTAAGTTAAAAGAAAAGAAATGGAACATGGCAAGCACCCAGAGCCCTTCTGGTTCCCCTTTCAGTGACTATCCCACCTTTCCCCGAAGAGATAAGCATTTATTCATTGATACTTTAAATACTTTATATCACCTGCTTTGGCCAATCAATATGCTTAGATCTGGTCTGATTGCTTTTAGGTGCGCAGCAGTGTTTTAATTTAAGGGACTACTCAGAAAATCATAGAAGTTCAAGGGCTGGAAGTGCTGACTTGTTTGCACTTCCCGCTGAAACAGATTTCATTCAAATTGGTAAAAGTAACATAGTATAACTTTAAGAAATGTTTATTGAATCAGTAAACAAAAACCTGACAAAAGGTACAAGAGATATTTTCAAATCACCTTCAAATCATATGAATCCCATTACCACCTTACCCAAAATCATCAAAAGGAGAAACTGAAATTACCTGTAAATTTGCTATGATAGCATTACACAGCATGAAATGAGAGCAAGGGTCAAGCATTTTCATGACAAATTTCATTTTTGACAACTTGCATCACTGTATCTACAGCACAAAGTTTTCTCTCTTCCCAATATAAAACCTAGTTAAGGAATTCTGTAGGACAAGAAAATTACAACTTAGTATTAAACCCTAGGCAACTAACAAAAGGAAGTTATAAATTTAACAATGATCTGGTTTATAGTTTCAAATTTGTTTTATATTGACAAAATATCTTCCTCACTTCTTTGTTGCTTTGGTTTTAAGCTTCCAAGCTGATATACATTGTAATTTTTCTTTCATCACAAAGAATGTTATTTGGTTATTAAATTTATGTACCCAGGTGTGGCAAAGTAAGCTTGTTTTTATGTACTAAGGGTGGGTATTAGAGGACTAACATCTGTTGTTTTTGCCTCCCTTCCCTGCTCTCTCTCTTCAGGGACAGCACCCTCTTCCTGAGATGAACTGTCCCCTCCACTTCTTCATGGGGTTCCTGATACCACTGCCAACTGCGGTACCCTTCCTTGGTCACAGTGATTGGCCAAGGGATGTCACATGACTAAGCCAGGCCAGTCAAAGGCTTTCCTAGGGATTGTGTTTGTGTTGCTCTTCTTTCCTCTGGGGTCACTAGCCTAATTTGATATATGCTGGAAATTTTGACACCAAGGCCTTCACCCACTTCCCCCACCACTCCCTGGAAAAAGCCAGATCACAGTAGGAGTGGAGGAGATGGAGATGGGGGTGAGGGTGGGGAGGGGGGGAAGAGAAAGAGAGACAGACAGACAGACAGACAGACTGTGGTTGCTATAGCCCAGCTTCTTTTGAAGATCCAAGCTTCTGCCCTGTTGGACAGTACTGTAGTTCCCTTGTGTACCTTCTTGACAGTGTAAGGCAGCAGTTATCCATACCCTATAACCGATCATAAACAATAATAGTAAGAAGAACAACAGTGAATACTCAGTGAGTTTGTCTGATGTGTTAAGCTTTGCTAAGCCCTTTACCTCCAGTGTCATATTTTGTTCTCACAACCAGTACAGAATTTTTATAGATTCAATCACTGCTTCTAGTTTATAGTTGAGGAAACAGTCACAGAGAGATTAAAAAATATGTCCAAGTTCACAAAAATAGTAAGAGGTGGAGCTAGGATTCAAGTTGAGAAAGCCAGATGCCAGAGTCTCAGCCAGGTGTCTAAGCTTCCAATGAGAGAGAGATGCAGACACGGGATTAGTGCCTCCTCCTTGAAGCCCTCCAGCATTACACAGGCTACACTGAATTTCTGTGTCACAGCTTTATTTGTGTGTATGGCTGCTTTATCAAGTAATTAATGTGAGAGGCAGTACAAAGTTGTGGTTAAGGTCTGGATTCAAGTTCTAGCTTGGCCACCTGCTAGCAGTGTGACCTCAGCCTCAGTTTACTCAGTTGTAAAGTGGGAATAAATATAGTGCCTAATTCCTGATGTGAGTTAAGTATTAGATATGTTAATATATGTAGGGTATTTAGAGCAGGATCTGTCATATAAAAAGTAGCTATGTAAGTGTAGGCTCCTAATTAACCAGATGTTCTCCAAATGTACTTGCTGTCCATGTTGCCTCCCCAAATGGAGTTTAAGTTCTGTGAATCCTGGGTCCCTTGCTCCCCTGGCACCCTCTGAAGATGCTGGTGTTGTAGGGATCACACAGTAGGCACTGGTGGGTTAAACACTTGTGGGTGAAGCCTGCCATGTTTTAACTCAGTGTCCCCACTCGTAAGCATTATTAAAGATGCATAAGACACAAAAAAAGCCCATTTGGAATTTTGCTTTTCCTCCCTAAAATTATATTATCTATGTCAGTGGAATCCTACAATTAAATGTTTCTGTTCTATAAAGATAAAAAATGCAGACCTGAAAATCAGGCATACTTGCTAGGGAGCTTCCCACTCCTGGCTCAGCATTTGGAAATCTGCGCTTCTTGCCAGCAAACACTCCAACAGGAGGTGACTTAGGGAGGAATGGGAAAGGGAGGGGGCCAGAGAGGAAACGTGAGTTCCAAGAAAACAGTCACATCCTTTAAAATATCAGGGCAGAATGAGGCACGTCACTCCAGCTGACATTTACACTTTATTGAAGAAATGCAAACAAATGATTGAATACGAGGCTTCGGCCTTTATTGAATCAGTGTTAATTACTCTCAGGGCTTAGTGAAATCACAAAGATCACCAGGCTTAAGCTTCTAGAGTCATCTTTGAGATGAACAGCCTCATCATTTGTCAGCTGGTGACAGCCATTAGTAGGCAATTTCCCTCTGCAAGAGGCCGTGCAGGAGCTCATAGGGCCAGTTCCAAATGTTTTTAAAAAAGACAGAGTGCAGTGTTAGAGGCAAGTAGAACTGGCTTCAGAACCTTTATCTGCCTCTCGTAGCTGTGTGACATCCCAGAGTCTTCTATTTAACATGGACATAAGCCACACCTACTTTTCTGCTTTGAGGGTAGAATTTGAGATAATATAGGGAAACCACCTAAACTGTGCCTTGCAAATAGTGCGTGCTGAAAAAGTAACTTTCGTAAAAGGTGTGGTGCCCAAAGGCAACAGGAAAAACAGTGATGTTAAATGTTACCAGTTTTGTGTTCAACACTTATTTCCTAACTGAGCAGATTTAGGCCAGGTTATAACCAGTTTAAGGATTCACACTTAAGAAATGGAGCTTGCTCTTCAAAAAATTGATAATATTTGGCCCTGGCTGGTGTGGCTCAGTGGATTGAGCACCAGCCTGCAAACAAAAGGGTTGCAGGCCAGGTTCCCCAGTAGAGAATGTGAGAGAGGCAACCACACGTGGATGTTTCTCTCCCTCTCTTTCTCCCTCCCTTCCCCTCTCTCTAAAAATAAATAAATGTTTAAAAAACATTCATAATATTTGAATGAGTTCCATTGCTGGTAATGTTTTCTGTTCATGTTTGTATTTTCACTGGTGTCTTCTGAATATCATGTTAGAGAGAGGTTTAAAATGGGGATAAAATGTATAACAATACTTTCTACCCCTGTGCCCATGGCAGACTTAATTAATCAATTACAGTATTTTTTTCTTGTAGTTGTTGAACCTGGATGTGGCTTCTCTATTCTTCTCAATGCATTGCTCTAGGTAGCCTCATAACCGTTCACATTCGATATTTGAAATAAGTCCTATTTGACATCCTGGCTTAAATTTGGAGCATTCCAAAAATAATAGAAAACTATGGGGTAGATAATTTAGACATCTGGGCCCTCTGGGCCCCTCAGATCATATCAACAAGCAGCTGCTTATAAGACCTGACAAAAGTGAACAAAAACAAACATCCATGTACCCTAAAACTGCAATTTTGCTGCTTATAATATTGTTTTATTGTGGAACTATTGCCATAGATTTGAATCACAACAACCTACTTCCTCTGAGAAGCTGCCAGTGTGATAGAGTATCACAAATACGACAGACAGTGCAGAAAGCACAGAGGCAGCCTGTGGAGGGATCTGAGTCTTTAGGTGACCAGTGGGCGCTGAACCCTTGATATTGTCCAGAGGAGAAGCAGGGATGGAACCTGTGCACCAGAGACCACGTGCCTACTCTCAAAGCCAGAACTGCTGGTGTCAAGGTAGGTTTGGGGTAGACTTTGGAGATGACTTAGAAGTCAAAACATTTCTCATTATCTGAAATGTAAATGTTTAGGCTGGAAAAAAGTTTTAAGCACATCATAGCATAGGGAACTCCTTGAACCTTAGTGTTCAAGCTCTGCTGGAGATGGGCACCAGAGCCGGTAGGGAGACTTGCAGGTCCCAACACCAACGGATTAGCAAACTGTACTCCTACAAGTCAGGGGCACTCCAGGAGGTACCCCAGAAGCAGCTGTAGGATTAAGCAGGGGGCTGAGGGATGGGACTTGGACATATTTCTTACCATTCCCGCTGCTAATGCCCTGGTCCGAGCCACCTCATTTCTGGCCTGAATTAGGCAATAGCCTCCTAACTGTTCTCTTTGCTTTCATCCCCATTGCCATCTGGTCTATTCTCAGTGCAGTAGTAAAAGCAAACCTATTAAAACAGAAGTCACGTCAGGCCACCACTTCCTTGGCTCAAAAACCTCAGTGACTCACCATTTTACTCTGCATAAGAGCCAGATTCCTGGCAGGACCCTTGAAGGCATTGAACATGTAGCCCCCCATTACCTCTCCAGCGCCCTCTGCCACTGTGCTCCTCCTTGCTCCCTGCACTCCCGCCATCCCGGTGTCTCCGTTTTCCCTCCAACGTGCAGGTGTGATCCCGTGCAGGACCTTTGCTCAGGCTGCTCTGTGCCTGGCATGCTCTTCTCCCAGACAAGTGCTGTGTGGTTTCCTCATTGCCTTTTTAAATCTTTGTTCAAACCTCACTTTCTCATGAGGCCTTCCCTAACTTCCTTGTCTGTTTCCTCCACACCAACTGGGCACTCTGGATTCCCCTTCCTCTGGTTTACTTTTCTTTTTCCTGTTATATGTATCACCTTCTGACATACCACCTAATTTGCTGATTTACTAGGTTTCTTGTTTGTCTGCCCCTCTGCCCCCTACCCTTGCTAACAAGTGAGTTCCATAAGGGCAGGAATATTTGTCTGATGTTTTTCAGTGATGTTCCCCAGGCATTGGAACACTGCCTGGCACATAATAGGATTCCAAAAAATACTTGATGAATTAGTGAATGAATGAATGAATGAATGAATGAATGAATGGTTTCTGGGTCCACCACCTCATAATCAACTGGAGCAACTTCATCTTTAAAATCAGCTTTGATGTTAGGCTTCTGCAAAAAAAAAAAAAAAATTCCATTTGAAGAAAATATTCAGCAGCTAAAAGGTCCATTCAGAAAGCACCACTCTGGTCCAGTCCTCCCTTTACACAGATGGGGAACCTGGGCCCGGAGGAGTCATACACCCAGTTAGAGCAGAGCTGGAAGACAACTTACGTCTCCTGATACAGTCTCAGCCTTCCTCAGTCCGTTTCACACTCATCATTCTCACCTAAATGCCTTCCCTGCTCCAGCCTTAAATCTTTACACCTGCTTTTAGAGAAACAGCATTTCTCAATTAGTCTAATCAAGAGTTTCACTACAAGGATGCAGTAACCTGAGCTGTGCTCTATTCCCCTCTCCCCGCCTTTTTAAACCTCTGATTACCGCAAGTGACAGGTTTATACGAAGGTGATAAGCTTGGTTTTCTAATTCCAGCTCAATCACCCCAGGTGGGATCAAGTTTATTGATGCTGTTATTACTAACAATCAGCTTCTTTTTTTTCTTTCTGGCAATGCCTAGTTCCTAGAAATTTTGCAAGCATTGCTCGAATATGCAAAGGCGAATGAAGTGGTAAACATCGCCATCTGTTCTGTATTATCTTCCCTCAAACCTTCCCCACCTCCCCACTCTTCTCTCCTTTATGGCACCTTACCGGCAAGCAGTTGGGCAATCACCCAGCCACAAAGTGCACACTGTCCTGTTTCCGACTTGAAATAAAAAAAGAAAAAGAAATACCTCAAAGGAGTAGCTAATGCTCATTTCAGTGAGATTTTGTTGTTTGGGAAACAGTTTGACGAAGAGGCACTGTGGTATAATGCTGGCTGCTCACAGCGTGCTGAGGGTGGTCCTCCTCCAGGTATCCTTACGTATATATATATACGTAGGCTCAGGTCTTACAGAACAAAGGCCCTTGGGTTGTTTTATTTAGAGGTCCACAAATTACATTGGTTTCTAGACTGTTTGCTCAGTAAGGCTATTGGAATGTCTATCTACATATTAAGTATTTTTAAATTGGCAATTTAACATTTTTATTTTTTCCTTATTATATTCCTCAGTTCACACTTAAGCCTATTTATAAAAAGAGAGGACACATTTCCCTTTTATTTCAGTATTAGGTTCATTCCAGAATACTGTTTGAAATGCACTAAACTCTATTTTTCAGTTTACCAATTTTTAAAATATTTATTTTTAGAGAGAGGATAAGGGAAAGAGGAAGAGAGGGAGAGAAACATCAATGTGCGGTTGCCTCTCACACGCCCCCCAGAGGGGACCTGGCAAGCAACCCAGGCATGTGCCCTGACTGGGAATCGAACTGACAACCGTTCGCTTTGCAGGTCCCCACCTAATCCAGTGAGCTACAACAACCAGGGCAAGTTTACCAATTTAAAAAAAATAATAACTTTATTTTTAATTTAGGCTATGAACATACAACATTACATTGTTATTTTACAATTTTGAGCCTAATATAACCTTAAAAGAAAGACTTCTGAAACTATCTTATGTAGTATATTTTCTATTTATTTAAAATTTTATATAGCTGTGTTATTTGTATCTTTTCTTTTTTACCTTGATAATTTCAAATATATTTTTCCACTTTAGGGACTAAAAATTAATTGAATTAGTTAGTATAGGTCTGTAGCCCCGGGTAATAAGTATCTAACAATGTTTGAATTCTGTAGCAATATTTTGCCTGTGTTTTGAAGTTCCGGAAACTTCCTAATTATAGCCCTTGATTTGGCTCTAGACCAGGGTTTTAATTTTCCTTTTATAAATCTGATTCTGGTCTAGCTGGTTTACAATGGGATTGTTTTTTTTCCCAAGAAAACCTTGAAGAAAAGTAGCTCGTGAAGGAGGTTAGGTAAAATTGAATAGAAAGAAGGAAAAATGCAAGTGTAGGTGTCAAAAGGTTACAAAGGCTTTGAAAGATATCTTGCCTATATGCTTTTGTTTTGAGGCCTGGGCATACTAATTAAAGAAGGAAATATTGACTACTTGTTTTTTTGTCAAAAGTTTCTCACAACAGCCAGTTACTCTAAGTCAAAATGTTTTATCTTTACCAAGGAAACTGTAAGAATCTTAGGAATATGTCTTTCTTTTAAAAGATTTTATTTTATTATTTATTTTTAGAGGGAGGGGAAGAGAAGGAGAAAGAGAGGGAGAGAAACGTCAATGTGTCATCTCTGGTGGCCTCTCGTGTGCTCCCTAGTGGGGACCTGGCCCACAACTCAGGCATGCGCCCTGACTGGGAATCAAACCAGTGACCCTTTGGATCTCAGAGTGGTGCTCAAGCCACTGAGCCACACCAGCCAGAGCAAGAACATGGCTCTTTCAAGAGGAGGTTGAAACTTTGATATAGAAAAACTCTATGAAAAGAGAGAGACCATTATGATCAAAGTGTGTGCTCTCAACAGTATCTTGGTACCCTAACCACACCAAGGCAAGGAAGGGTTCATATGATCAGTAACTCAGCAAGGACCTCAGATAAGGACCAAGCAAAGTGAACTTCTTCATAAGTATACAACACAAGGAAGGTCCACATAGAGGTTTTGTAGGGGGTCTGAAGCAAAGTTTGCCCAGTAGCTTTTTCGCACACTGGATGATGATTGGGAAGCCGTCCTATTGTTGGTGCTTGGAGCTATCTTGGATTAGAGACTTACCGGGCCTCTGCCTGCATCCTTTCTTTATGGACCATATTCCTATGCATTTAACAGGAAAAAGATAATCTAGAACAAAAGAAAAATACATGGAACAAGCTTTGTACATGTAGACAAGTAAAAGCAAAAACAATGCAAACAGCAGGAGAATAAGATGGTTTATGGTAAAAATAGTTATCAAATGATATACTTTCAAAACAAAAATGTGTAATGACTTTATACAAAGATCTAAGTCTAATTACTTACCATGGAGTGCACCTCCAAACCAAGAGGTCTAATTACTTAATACAAAGACCTAAGCCTCATGATCTAAGGGAGTGAGTGACCTAAGCAAGGGACAGACCTGCGCTTACTTACAAGAAGCAATGACAGCGCAGTGAAACTAGTTAACACTTAGATCGTTGTTCAGACTTACTTGCCTGGTAACAGATTCTGAAAGGCCAGTGGGGCTGGGCACAGGGGCCCCAGTGGGTGCCCATGTTGCCCTGATGGTTCCCTGGAATACTGCCAAGCCAGTTTTCAAAATGACCTTAGCAAAACCTCCGGAAGCATTACAAGATCGTAAAGGAACCATTCAATATCTGAAATTTTTTTTGAAAGCTGAATTTCCTGTTTACTATAGTAAGAGAGAGCTATGCCGAACAGGCACATTGTCCCTGAGTATGGCAGTCTGCTAATATGGTATAGGAGTTTGGAAAAGCATGGAGTTCAGGGATCGGAGGCCTTTTAGAAGCGTAAATGTGTTGAAGTTATCTGCAGAACCTTGGCTGTTGCTTGGCTATCACTCAGAGGAATGCTTTTGAAATGAGTTCACCCCTGACTGGCTACCTTTTAGAAGTGGGGGGCTGACCCTGATTGGATTGACCTGCAAAAGCATGTTTACCTGGAGCAAGCTAGTTAAACAGGTTTAATACCAGTTTTGGTGTCTTCTCATTACCATGGTTATGTAACAATGAGTCTTTTCCTAGTTAATGGGAACTCTTTTTTTCCTTTAATCCTCAACCCTATCTGATACACTTTCCTTAGTCGAAGTCTAGACTGTAGGTCTGTTTCCCACTATGGACCTTATTAAGCTTGTAACATTTATTGAAAAAGACACTTATTACTAAACAGTGGGCTCCTCACTTGTGTGCTATGGCTAATGATACCTACTTCCAGGATTATTGTGAAGATTAAATGTTATAATGATTTTGAAAACTCTGTAAGTTACAAACATCATGAAAATACAAAACACACTTGAAATCCTCTCAAAATTTGATAACATATGCTGAGATGGTACTTGCCACGTTCCTCAAGACCTGACTCTAATGTTCTTTCCTCCAAGAAAATATCCTTGATTTATCCAAGTCTTTTTTTAAAAAATTTACCTTTTTTTAAATTTTCCTTGTTGTTCTTGTACAGTTTTCTGTCTTTTACTCCCATCCCAGTCCACTGCCCCAGCCCTCCCCACCTCCCTCCCCTTTCCACCCCCTAGTTTTTGTCCATATGTCTTTTATACTTGTTGCTCCAAACCCTTCCCCTTTTCCCCTGAAATTCCCTTCCATCTCCCCTCTGGTGACTATCAGCCCATTCTCAATTTCAGTGTCTTTGGTTGTATTATGCTTGTTTGTTTGTTTTGTTGATTAGGTTCTTGTTAAAGGTGAGATCATATGGTATTTGTCTTTCACTGCCTGGCTTATTTCACTTAGCATAATGCTCTCCAGTTCCATGCATGCTGTTGCAAAGGGTAGGAGCTCCTTCTTTCTTTCTGCTGCATAGAATTCCATTGTGTAAATGTACCATAGTTTCTTGATCCATTAATTTGCTGATGGGCACCTAGGTTGCTTCCAACACTTGGCTATTGTAAATTGTGCTGCTATGAACATTGGGGTGCATAGATTCTTTTGGATTGGTGTTTCAGAGTTCTTAGGATATAATCTTAGCAGTGGAATTGCTGGGTCAAAAGGTAGATCCATTTTTAGTTTTCTTAGAAAATTCCATATTACTTTCCATAGTGGTTGTACCACTCTGCAATCCCACCAGCAGTGCACTAGGGTCCCCTTTTCTCCACAACCTCTCCAACACTTGTTGTTTGTTGCTTTGTTTATGATGGCCATTCTCACCAGTGTGAAGTGGTATCTCATTGTAGTTTTAATTTGCATCTCTCTGATAGCTAGCGATACTGAGCATCTTTTCATGTGTCTCTGGATCCTCTGTATGTCCTCCTTGGAGAAGTGTCTGTTCAAGTCCTTTGCCCATTTTTGAATTGGGTTGCTTGTCTTCTTAGAGTGGAGTCATGTAAGCTCTTTATATATTTTGGAGATTAAACCTTTGTCTGAGGTATCATTGGCAAATATGTTTTCCCATACAGTTGGTTCTTTTTTTATTTTAATACTGTTTTCTTTAGCCATGCAGAAGCTTTTTATTTTGATGAGATCCCATTTGTTTATTCTTTCCTTTATGTCCCTTGCTTTAGGGGACATATCAGTAAAAATGTTACTGCGTGAAGTATCTGAGATTTTCCTGCCTATGTTCTCCTCTAGGACTTCAATGGTGTCACGGCTTATATTTAAATATTTTATCCACCTTGAGTTTATTTTTGTGTATGGTGTAAGTTGGTGCTCCAGTTTCATTTTTTTGCATGTAGCTGTCCAGGTCTCCTAACACCACTTGTTGAAGAGGCTATTTTTACTCCATTTTATGTTGCTGCCTCCTTTGTCAAATACTAATTGACTATAGAGAATTGGGTTTATTTCTGGGCTCTCTGCTCTGTTCTACTGGTCCATGTGCCTGTTTTTGTGCCAATACCAGGCTGTTTTGATTACAGTGGCCTTGTAATACAGTTTGGTGTCAGGTATTGTGATCCCTCCTATTTTGCTCTTCTTTCTCAAAATTGCTGCAGCTATTCGAGGTCATTTATGGTTCCATATAAAGTTTTGAAGTGTTTGCTCTATGTCTGTGAAATATGCCATTGGTACTTTAATAGGTATTGCATTGAATCTGTAAATTGCTTTGGGTAGTATGGATATTTTGATGATGTTAATTCTTCTGATCCATGAACACAGTATATGTTTCCATTTGTTTGTGTCTTCCTTGATTTCTTTCTTCAGTGTTGTGTAGTTTTCTGTGTACAGGTCTTTTACCTCCTTGGTTAGGTTTATTCCTAGGTATTTTATTTTTCTTTTTGCTATATCAAATGGGTTTTTTTCCTTGACTTCTGCTTCTGCTCTTTCAGTGTTGGTATACAAAAATGCCTTTGTTTTCTGGATATTGACTTTGTATCTGGCTGTTTGGCCAAATTCATTTATTAGGTTGAGCAGCTTTTTGGCCAAGTCTATAGGATTTTCTATGTACACTATCATGTCATCTGCAAACAATGATAGTTTTGTTTCCTCCTTTCCAATTCAGATGCCTTTTCTTTTCTTTTCTTTTCTTTTCTTTTCTTTTCTTGTCTAATCGCTGTGGCTAAGACTTCTAATACTATATTGAATAGAAGTGGTGAAAGTAGACAGCCTTGTCTTGTTCCTGATCTTGGTGGAAAAGATTTTAGTTTTTGCCCATTGAGTATGATGTTGGCTGTAGATCTCTCATATATGGCCTTGATTATGTTGAGGAATGCTTTCTCTATTCCCACTTTGCTGAGTGTTTTTATCATAAATGGGTGCTGTACCTTATCAAATGCCTTTTCAGCATCTATTGATATGATCATGTGATTTTTGTCTTTGCTTTTGTTTATGTGATGTATTACATTTACTGATTTGGAAATGTTGAACCATCCTTGCATCCCTGGGATGAATCCCACTTGGTCATGGTGTATGATCTTTTTAATGTATTGTTGGATGCTGTTTGCCAATATTTTGTTGAGAATTTTAGCACCTATGTTCATCAGCTACATGGGCCTGAAGTTTTCTTTCTTTGTTGTATCTTTATCTGGTTTGGGGATTAGGATGATGCTGGCTTCATAAAAAGAGTTTGGGAGTCTTCTATCATTTTGGATTTTTTTGAAAAGTCTGTGAAGGATAGGGGTTAGCTCTTCCTTAAATGCTTTGTAAAATTCTCCTGTGAAACCATCCGGTCCAAGGCTTTTGTGTGTCGGGAGTTTTTTGATTACTGCTTCTATTTCATCTGCTGTTATTGGTCTGTTCAGGCTTTCTGCTTCTTCTTCATTGAGTTTTGGAAGATTATATTTTTCTAGAAACTTGTCCATTTCACCTAGGTTTTCAAATTTCTTGGCATACAGTTCTTCATAATAATTTCTTACAGTCCTTTGTATTTCTGTGGTATCAGTTGTAATCTCTCCTCTTTCATTTCTGATTGTGTTTATTTGGGTCCTTTCTCTTTTTTTCTTGATGAGCCTGCTTAAAGGCTTGTCAATTTTTTTTATCTTTTCAAAGAACCCGCTCCTGGATTCATTGATCCTTAGAATTGTGCTTTTAGTCTCTATGTCATTTAATTCTGCTCTGATCTTGGTTATTTCCTTCCTTCTACTTGCTCTGGGCTGTCTTTGCTGTTGTTCCTCAAGTTCTTGTAGGCATAGGGTTAGGTTGTTTGCTTGAAATGCTTCTATCTTTTTTAGGTAAGCCTGTATCACTATGAACTTCCCTCTGAGGACTGTCTTTGCTGTGTCCCATAAGTTTTGGGTCATTGTGAGTTCATTTTCATTTGTTTCCAGAAACATTTTGATGTCCTCCCTAAATTCATTTTTGACCCATTCATTGTTTAATAACATCCTATTCAATCTCCATGATTTTGAGGATTTGGGGTTTTTCCCCTTTGGGTTGGTTTCTAGTTTCAGTCCCTTGTTGTCAGAGAAAATGCTTGGTATGATTTCAATTTTCTTGAATTTGTTGAGGCTTGTTTTGTATCCTATCATGTGGTCTATCTTTGAAAATGTTCCATGTGCATTTGAAAAAAATGTGTATTTAGTTTCTTTGGGATGAAGGGCTCTCTCTATATATATCAGTTAAGTCCATTTCATCCAGAATGTTGTTCAATGCCACAATATTTTTGTTGATTTTTCTGTTTGGAAGATCTGTCCATTTTTGACAGTGGGGTGTTAAAATCCCCTACTATAATTGTGTTGCTGTCAATATCTTTCTTGAAGTTCTCTAAGATTTTCTTTATGTATTTAGGTGCTCCTATGTTGGGTGCATATATATATTTATGATGTTTATGTCTTCTTAGTGGATTCTTCCCTTGAGTATTATGAAGTGACCTTCTGGGTCTCTCTTTATGGCCCTTCTTTTGAAGTCTATTTTGTCTGATATGAGTATTGCTACCCCGGCTTTTTTTTCCCGTCCATTTGCTTGGAAGATTTGTTTCCAGCCCTTCACTTTGAGTCTGTGTAGGTCTTTTGTCCTGAGGTGGGTCTCTTGTAGGCAGCATATGTGTGGGTCATGCTTTCTTATCTATTCAGCTATTCTATGTCTTTTGATTGGAGCGTTTAATCCATTTACGTTTAAGGTTATTATTGATAGGTACTGATTCATGGCCTTTTTCATACCTGTGTTCCTCTCTCTCTCTCCCTTTTCCTCCCTTTCCTTAAAGCAGTCCCTTTAGCATCTCTTGTAGAACTGGTTTGGTAGAGGTGTATTCTTTTAGACTTCTTTTGTCTGGGAAGCTCCTTATTTGGCCTTCTATCTTGATTGAAAGCCTTGCTGGGTAAAGTAGTCTTGGTTGCAGGCCTTTGGTTCTCATTACTTGGAATATTTCTTGCCATTCTCTTCTGGCTTGAAGGGTTTCCATTGAGAAGTCAGCTGCTAACCTAATCGGGGCTCCCTTGTATGATACTTCCTTTTTCTCCCTTGCTGCCTTTAAGATTCTCTCTTTGTCTTGGAATTTTGTCATTTTAATTATGATGTGTCTTGAAGTGGGCCTCTTTGGGTTCTTCTTGATTGGGACTCTCTGTGTTTCCTGGATTTGTGCGACCTTTTTCTCTCATCAAATTGGGGAAGTTTTCCATCATTACTTTTTCAAATAAGTTTTCTATCCCTTGTTCTTCTTCTTCTCCTCTGGTATCCTTATTATATGGATATTATTACATTTCATATTGTCTTGCATTTCTCTTAACCCCTCTTCATTCTTTTGGAGCCTTTTTTCCTTTTCTTGCTCTTTCTGGATGTTTTTTTTCCTATTTGGTTCTCCAACTGGCTGATCTGATCTTCTGCTTCATCAATTCTGCTTTTCATTCCTTCCACTGTGTTCCTCAGTTCAGAAATTGTACTCTTCATTTCTTCTTGGTGCTTGTTGATAGTTTCTATTTCCTTTTTCATGTTGATATAGTTTGCAGTGAGTTCATTGTAGCTTCCCTGTAGTTTCTGGTAGCTCTTTGAGAGCACATGGAGCTTCCTGACAACCATTTCTTTGAACTCAAAATCTGATAGTTGAGTTGCCTCTGTTTCATTTAGCATTCTTTCTGGGTCTTCCTCCTTTCCTTTCATTTAGGGATTGTTTCTTTGTCTTCCCATTGTTTGTGAGGCTCTTCTTGTTAGCCTCAGCTTCTTAAATTGATCTTTTCTGTCTCCCTGGGTTTATGGTGTGAACTTCTGTGGTAGAATACCTGTGAGATTCAGTGGTGCAGTCTCCTTTGGGTATCCTGGTGTTCACAGCTTCCACTGTCTCATCTGTTGAGATGCCCCCTCTTTGGAACCAACTCTGTTTTTTTCACAGTTCCAGGGTTTTTTTGTTTTGTTTTGTTTTTGTCTCACTTGAGGGTATTTAAACAGAGAAAAGAGGAAGAAGAAAAAATGAGAAGAGAAAAAAGAAGAGAAGAAAGGAAAAGAAAAGAAAAAAGAGGAAGGAAGAGAGATAAAATTGGAAAGAAAGAAAGAAGGAATAAAACAAGAAAGAAGTAACGAGAAGCAAAAGTATCCAAGTTTTTATTGATTTTTCTGTTCTCTGGATTTTGACATTTATCATCTGTACTGTTCAATTTAGGACTTGTAGTTATTCCATCTTGATTTATTCACTGTAATTTCTGGTTGTTGACCTTATTTTCCCAAATTAATTTAGAGCTACTTAGGGCAAGAATCTCACATCTTCCTTAGTATCAAGGACTATCAGAGCTGGAGAGCTCAAGAACCCAGGGTCCATAAGTAGTAACAGCATGCACACTCCAGTGTGAACAGGCATAGACATAGCTAGTCAATCACAGAGCTCTTTCCCCCACCTCTCCCAGCCCAGGCCCTAGTATTCTGAATTTCACTACAGCACTCTTGGCAACCACTATCCCTGCAGGGTAGCTGACACTTACATGAAAGCTGCTTGCTGTCCTGGAACTACTCCAACTCTGTCATTTCCACATCACGAAATTGAGACTTGAAGAGGGAGTGACTTGCTCATGGAGTACAGAACCAGAACCAGAACCAGAACCAGTGTCTCTTCTTCCTTTTTCTCATTCCTCCTTCAGTGTCACCAAACACGCTGCATTGTTAATATGCCCAAGAGTACCCAACACAGTTGCTGAGCTCCTACTTGGTGCTCCGCAAACACCAATGACCATCTTTCCTAGGCCTGAGTTTACTCAGTTATTTGGAAAGCAGGGCATTTCCACAACACTATTGGCATTGTGATTTAATACTGTTGGGTTGGTCTGGTATGGCAGCTTAATTCATGATTATGAATTATCTGACATTTCAGTTCAAGTTTGTCGTTTTCAAACTCTTTCTTCTACAATGAGGGCCACAAGGGATATCCCAAATCTGTTAAAATACATATTCCCCTTCACCATTTGCCAAAATCTGCACCATTCATACAAATGAAAAGAGTCACTGTTTGCACAAAACACCCCTGGTTAAATATAGCAATGGAAAAAATCCATCAGTCACATTCACAATGAAAATTAGATTTAAAAAGCAGGAGTCTAAAATCACATTTGCAATGGAATTAGTTAATTCTCCTTGGATTATCTAATACTGAGTTTGATGCATCAGAGCTAATTGTTCTTCCTGGTTCTCTCTCCAGGCACGTAAGTGGGCACTTAATAAAACAATAGTTAAAGGAAGTAGATTTTTTAAAACCCCAACATAAACAGCAATTTTGCTCTTTGGAGGCTGTTGTGTAAACCAGACCCTGATGTGAGAGAGAGGGGAGGTCCTCACTCAATAGCAACACAAATCGGAAAATCCTTTTAAAAAGAGTTTCTAATACCCATTAATATGTAACAATAATAGTTTAACTTACCATAGCAACCAAGCCATCCTCATTCCTTTTCACTTGCTATGTTATCTCAGGGAAAACTGTGCCTTCTATAAACAGGTTCAGTTCTTTAAACACAAGCATTCAATTTAGAAATTTTCTTTCCCTTCCCCCACAGGTCTTCCTTTCTCCATTTCACTTTGGAAAAGAAAATACAGTCAGCCAGAAAAGGTAATTTGTCAATGTGTATTAGGAGTCAGAGCAAGCTCATAGCCTTTGATCCTGTAATCTCATCACTTAGAATTGATTCTTAGGGAAAAAGTCAAAAGAAGAAAAGTAAATAAATCAGGAAGAGTGAAAAACCCTAAACAGTAAGGGAATGTACACATTAATTATTATAAACATACTTTAAGGACAATGATACCAAAGACTAGTAGAAAGATAAGGAACTCTTAAATTAAAATTGTAAAAAACGCAGAAAAAAATCAGTATGTGTTGGAAACCACCCTGCCTGGTTTCAGGAGCTGTAACCATCTCATGGCTAAGGCTGAGTGAGCGACCTTCTGACTGACTGTAAGCCACTAAGGAGACAAAGCTTATCTCCCTGGCAGCAGCACCACTTCTGCTCCTTTTTCTTCACCCTGCTTGGCCCCCGATGCTTGATTGGTTAGCTAATGATGGGTAAGATTCCCCTGGGGGAAAACAACCTAAGACAGGCACAATCATGTGGAGGCCCCAAGGAAGGACTTGGGGGGCTACAACAAAGGGGGTGATGGACCCTTGCCCTTCAGTTATGACATAGCCTGAGTCCTCATTCTGTCTGCAAGAAGTCTCCTAATCTCTTGGCTGCCTTGCTTCCTCTGCTTGACTTAAGCCTGAGACAATGCTTTAAGCCTGAAACAATGCTGGTGGTGGGTACCACCCTGATCTGGAAAGGGCGGGTTCTCTAGAGCATCAGACCTAAGAAAGAATATGTAAAATTCTGTGAAACTTGCTTTGTTTAGAATGCTCTCAATTAAATGATAAGGGTCCAAGCAAGAAGTGAGTTTGTTCCTCAAAGTTTTATGGCCATTTAGCTATCTGACCCTGACTCAAAATAGGCCTCAGAGTTCTTTATATGTTATCTATTGTTTGATCCATACAGCCTGACAATGATTAATAAGCTTTACCTGTATTCCTGTGCAAATTGAAACCCAATAAAAACCTGTCAAAGTAAGGTTTGGAGTGCTCTCCCCTTGAGAGAGTAGCCGAGCCAACCCTTTTCCTCCACAGAACTCGGTAGTCCATGTGAATATGTCTCATATCTCATCCATAACGTCGAGGACACTTCGGGCCAGTGTCTGCGTCAGGTATGTATATATACTATTCTCGGAACCAGGTAAATACAGGTGTACTTATAAACAATGGTTGGAAAGTAAGTAGTGGACAATGACAAAAAATAATTTAAATCAACGTGGCAGGGGAATAGTTGTGTTTTGGTGGTGATCATTTTTCAAAATGTTCTTTAATAATATAAAAAATGAACAGTCCACCAGTGTAGTTAGTATTATGGCAAATGAGAGCAGAAGGCGCTCCAGCTGGGGGGCTAGGAAATGTCACTAATTTGCAGTGTCATCCTGGAAAACCCTTTCGCTCTCTGATCTTACTTTTTTCATCTATCCAAAGAGAATACTGAGCAATGTTTTTGAAAGTTGACTTGTAGTTTTAAATTCTATTATTCTTCATGGACTTTCTACTTTATTTAAGTTGATGTTGGAAGTGGTTTAAAATGTTTGAGTATGCTAAACATTTGTCAAATTTCAGGGCTGTGGTCCAGTAAAGAAAGTCTCAGGCTTAGAGAGATGTGTTATATAAATGAAAAAGTAATATATCTGTCCTGGTTCAAAACTAGTCATAAAGCTTTGATTTGTCCACTCTTCAGAAAAGCTCTTACTTCTAACCTGCTGCTCATTACATAGTTAATCATGCCGTAAAATATATTTAAAAGATGGGGAAATAGTGTTATCCAAGACCCTGTGATATTATGAGTGAATAAATCATGACTGTTGACAAAGGATGAGCTACTATCTTTTAATTGTTTCAAGGCACAATGATACCTGTATTTTAGTTCTCTGTGCTAATAAGTCAGCAAGTCAGTTACCAGCAGGTGACAAAGTGATCACCAAAGGTACTCCCAGGAGCTGTTGGGGACCAAAGAAGCAGTATTTCCAGAACACATTTTACGTCTCTTGGACCAAAAACAGTCCTTTGGCCAAGTATACCATTCTCTCTTTTCTTTTGAGAACCAAATCCAGCCCACCTCTTGGAAACCCAAGGTCTAGCAGAGTCTTTGTGATCATACGCCCATGGTTCCAAATCATCGTCTTCCCCTTTGCCAGCTGTGTGACCATACGCCTTCTGGAAGCATCAGGATTTACTTATAAAGTCCTTCCTCACGTAGCTTTATTCCTTCCTCACGTGGAATAAAGAGATTTAATACTTAATGTGTCTCTAGCATAGTGTTGAAATTAGTAAGAAATTAATGTCAGAACCTTTCTCATTTCCCAATTCCATCTTTTTAAGAGTCCTTGGCTATAGCACTGTTGTATGTAACACTTACTTTGGTACTTTGTAATGTTTTTCAAATGATTCATAGACGTGTATCTTACTTACTAAATCTTTTAGATATAGGATTGCAGTTACAGGTTATGCACCTATCGAATGGTCTAGAAGCTTGGAGGGGGAGTCCAGTAACATCATCCATTATGAAGAAGCCAAAAATAGAACTAAAATTTTTTGAGTGGTTCTACATAATAGAGACTGTGCTGAGGATTTTGAATGCACTATCTCCTTTAATTCGCACACACAAAAAAAATCCCATGCTGTAGGTAATATTACTGCCTCTCTTCTAATGAAAAAAAAAAAAAAAAAAAAGACATTTAAAAAGACTATTTAACCAAACCCAGAGACACAGATAGAAATGACAACTGAGATCTGGAAGCACATCTCTCTAAGTTGGAATTAAATGCTTCTTAAAGCATGAATTTACTATTAACAACCAACACTAGTAGAGTTGCTAGAGCGTACCCAGGGCCCATTATTCAATGCCAGATTTGCAGATCAAGTGGCTTTCTGACTAATGACTGATAGAATCTGGCTCTGCAGCAGTGTTTTAGCTCTGATGTCACTAAAGAGCTCATATTTCTGCTCCACCAGCCGCAGGGCGATACAGAAAGGAAAGGAAGGACTGTTGACTCCTTACCTCAGGTGATCTTCATTAGCCTACCTAGAGGCAAGCAGGTGTCTACAAGCCCCATCTCCATTCAGACTTTTCTCCAATGATACAATTGTTATTTCCTTTAACAGACTCTCACAAAATTTGATCCTGTGCAAAGATAGATCTCTTTTATATGCATTGTTTTTTTTGTAATTTTATTATTTTAATTTACATTATTTTTATTGTATTTTTATTACTATTTATTCCCCCCCCATACCCCCTTCTGTCTCCACTCTCCCCACTTCCCCTTTCAATCACCACAATGTTGTTCACATCCATGAGTTCTTTCTCTTTGTATTGGTTTTAAATGACAAAATAAATGATTTTGGGAAAGAAACTCAGTGACTCTTATTGAAATTTAAAGCCATTTCATAGATGTTGGGGTTGTGGATGGGTGTGGGTAGCACACTTTTTATGGGTTTTACCCCCAGGAACTCCACCAGGTTCTCATGGGGAAGAGCTAGCAAAAACCTTAGTAGTGACCATTTTGAAATACTCTCAGTTCATTCTCCATAACAAAAAAACTACATTACAGGGGAAAATATTTTACCAAAACCTTACTGACTTGGGAAGAAGGGCAAATTTCAATAGGTGTAGCTTATGAGTAATTGGAAAACCAGGAGGAGAAGAATGGAATAAATTAAAGAGTTGGTTACCAATGAACAGATATAGGAAACTAAGAGACCACCAAGGAGCATAAGTAACAAAAAATCTACATGTAGGCATGTCTAATGCCAGACTCAATGATCTTAAAGATGTTTGCCAATATCAGATTATATTATACCCACATAGCATATATTATCGCTTTAACATTATAGAGACCCCTTGGTACCCACTTTTTGCTCTGTCTTTTAACATCTTTAAGCATCTTTACCAAAAATAGTATTTTGACCTAAGTTCTGGGGGAAATGTGTATTACCTGTTGAAGTGTGTGTAAAAGAAAATTAGATCCTAAAGAAGTAATCTAGCCATGTTTGAGACACATTAAAGCTAACATTTTAGGTGTAGAATGCATTATCTTTGTAAAACCAAATGCCAAAGCTGTTGATTTTGTTTTTTTAAATTCATACTTAAGTAAAGCTTTTAAAACTGGTATATTGCCAGACTGTTTTTCTTTGCATATGCTCATATTCAAGAGGCAAGACTGTGCCCTATCATTTGTGGAGAAGATGCGCTTTTTTAAAGCCCAATGAGACACATGACAACTCTTAACAGAGTTTTCTGCAACCAACCATGCTGTTGCCACACACTTCAGCTTCATTACTACTGGGAAGAGTTTTTCTTCTATTTTCTTTTTTAATACAAATATTTTGGCACCATCTACACTCAAGTAGCTGTATTTAGTTATTTCGTGATGTGAATCTTCATTACAATCTGATGCTAGCACACATCTTCAAGGTTATTGTGTTCTGGTATTAGATTGGTCTTATATTAGGTTGAGATGGTCTAATACTAAGGAGACAGACCCACTTACAAAACACATGAAGAGTCCACTAGAGGGCAGCAAAGCACAAACCAAACATGAATATGTGGGGGGGGGGGGGCCTGGGGGCCCACCGGCCCCTGCCCAAGGCTGCTGTTATCACATGCAAAAAATTTATATTGCAAAGATTTCTTAAATGCAAAAAAATTCAAATTAGTTTAGTGATATAAAATAATTTACGTACAAATGTTTCTCCTTTAATTATGAAACTAGTGATCCCAGGTTGAAAAGCAAAATGAAAATAGAATTGGTTCCAGGCCCAGCTCTTTCACTAATTGTGATTTGAGGTACAATTTGCCTCTCTGGTCCTTTTCTCTGATACATGGATTTGCACAAAATGATTCTTACTGGTTTTTTTTTTTTCCACTTCAAAATTCCACTCTTTTGTGGTTTATGATTCTATTTTAGTCATTTTTAAATTATGTTGTTTAGGCTTTTACATTATTTGACCAACCGTAACTTGACAATGTTAGTGGAAATCTGTTTGGAAATACCCGCTGTTATTTCATGGCAAATTTAGGTCCCTGAAATGCACTGATTTACTTTCTTACTGAAATCACACTTCTGCCCCTAAACTATTATTTGTATATAATCTAGTGATAATAGTGATTATAATCTCTTCTGGAGTAAGATTTTACTATTTAAGCCTCCAAAGTATTTTTATTTGCAGAAAAATAAAACCCAACAATCATCTTATATATAGCCAAGTGGTTTTCATTATCCATTTATCTTCCTTTTAAAGTATTATATGTGTGGAGTCAGTATTACTTAATCGAAGTTCTAAAATCAGGAAGGTTAATCATTTAAAAAATTAATTGTTGCCTTGAAGTCCCCCCAAAATGGTGACTTAGAGCACAGAGGAGCACGTGACAGTTCTGAACTGCTGTTTTGTCACCCCCCTAGCTTCTGGATGTGGTTGATTTTGACAGTTAATGAATTCAGTTACTCTTCACATGCATTGTGATACCTACATAATAACCCATTTTCAGTCTGTACCTGAGTTGTGACTGCAACAGAAACTCTCTAAATAGCATTTTTCATGAGCACCAAATGGATAAAACTGTCAACAGTTTAATGAAAGCAGAAACCATTTCTGCACCAAGTCTGATAATGTAGTCGTATTTAATACCGCGCATTTAAATATTTTCACTTAGGACATATTTTCCTCTTATATGCCTAAGAAAGGAAGAAATATGCCTGGCTAGCAGTGAATGTGATGGATGAAGGAAAACCATCCTTTAAAACAAACTAAACCTATTATCATGATCAAAAGTCAGAGGCAGAACACCGCTGTGGGTATACTCTTGACTTCTTGCCCTGACGTATTAGCACACGTGGTGCCAATACGACTGGCACCCCTTTTCTTTTGGAGGCCAAGTAGTTTTCTCTTCAGAATCTTAGACTCAGCTCATCTCAATGTGTGAAGTCATTATCATGAGATGAATTACCCATTTGACTGACTTGCTTGTACACTGGAGGGTGAGAAAGGCGAGGAGACCCAACCTCAGCATACACAATGTTAGATATAAGCTGCATTCTCACTACACTAGAGGTGAGCCCTTGAGACACTTTGTTATTACTTACAGAGAGTGAAGAGTACAATACTGATTGAGCAGGTGTAAATCCTGACTCCGCTCTTCATTCTGTGCCTCAATCTCCTCATCCTAGAATGAGATTGCAATGCCTACTTCTTAAGGGGGCTTTTAAGAATTACAAGTTAATACTTGCAAACTATTATGTTATCTGAGCTTAGAATACAAAAATGGTTTTAATTCCTCCAATGCTTTTCTAACATGATGTTGCCAAGGATATCAGCTTGGAATTCCAACTAATTCTCTGTTGAACTTGGTCAAGTCACTGCACCTCTCTTGGCCTCATGTTCTTATCTAGGGTCTTAAACAATGCTTCAAAAGTAATAATAAGTTCTCTAAGCTGGTTTCAGGGGATGTTGTGGAATGAGCAAATGGCAAAGGGAGACTGGAGCAAATAGACCACCAAGAAACCCTCTGGTTTTAAGATCTCATGTATCTCCAATATCACTGTAGGGAACAAATGAAATGCAATTAATCAGCTATCTGCATTTGGAAACCCTACTGCAGAACACCATACCATTTGTTAAAAAGAATTTTGAATGTATCTACACAAAATGTTACATCCTTTTCTGTGATAAGTAATGCAGTATAATCTCGGCCAATATTATACTTGAAGGCTTCCGTAGAAGAATAAATGACATTTATTTTGTACAAAGCGGCTGTCAGTGTCCGAGAGACCCCAGCAGGCAGAAAGAACCGCGCGGGCAGGGCCTGAGGGCTGGGAGCCCTCAGGGCAGTAGGAGGGAACCCAGCAGCAACTCGCCCTGGCCACCGCCCTTCTTCTCAGCCTTCACACGCATGGCCAGGCGGCGCAATTCGTTCTCTGAGAGTCCGTCGAAGAGAAGTCCCCGTTGAAGACCGCTTTGCAGCTCCCGCGCAACACAGCGGTGTGTTGCTGGCGCGTCTTGCCAGGTGGCTGCAGAGCCAGGCTGACGCAGCAGCAGACAGCTTAGGGCTCCGCAGCTCCTCCCGCCTGGCTCTGGGGCGGAACAGGCGGAGGCGGAGGCCCCCGCTGGCCCAATTGTACTCTGCAGCCAAGCGCAGGGTGCCGCCGGTGCTACCCACAGCCACGGTACCCTCGGCTTCTAGGCGCTCGGGCCGCGGGCCGGGGGACAACGGAGGGACAGCGGACAGGGTCCAGGCCGGCGACCCGGAGTCGGCGCCGCGCTCCTTATTCTCAGCCTGATTCCCGCTGGACACAGAGCGGGATCAGGCTAGGTCGTGACTCCTCGAGATCTTCAGCGCGCGGTCTAGCAGCCTTTCGGAGGCGCGCAGGAGGCGGTGGCCACAGGGACGCTGAACAAGCGTATTGTGGGGCGGGCGGGGACAGCTGGGAGCTGCAGGGGTGGTGTCTGGGGCTCCACCTGAGTGCTGAAGCGGGGCGTCTCCTCCTCCACTGCCGTGGTAGGTGTGGGACCGGGGGCGGAGCGCCGGCGGGGCGGCGGGCTGCCTCAAGAGTGCGGCGGCTCCGGGGTCCCCGAGGAAGAGCGACTCCTTGCGGCGAGTGTGCGGGCTCTCCAGCAGCGTGCAGAAGCCATAGGCTGTGCTTGTGCGGGGCAGGTGAGGCAGCGAGAGCGCCGCCTGCGAGCGCGGGTCCCAGTCCGTGTGCCCTACGCCGTTGTCCGTCCCTGCTTTTTTCACCCAGGAGTTTCGGACTGCAGCCAGGGCGAGGCAGGGCGCGAGTCTCGGGGGTATGCAGAACTCAGGGATGCTGTCTGGGGTGAGGACGTTTGCGCACAGGGCGGGCGTGTTGGCAGTGGTTCCGCCAGCCCGACCCTGGAGATCCCAGTTTCCGCCCCGCAGGAGGCGCTGGGGGCCCAAACGGAGCCGCTCCAGGCACGACATCAAGAGACAGGTGCTGGATCTGGGCGACTCTCTTCTGGAGCTGATCTGCTTGCGATGTACAAGTGCACAAGGGTTGTCAGAGTGAGCCCCACTCCCAGGGCACAGCAATTCCTTTCTCTTTTCCTCTACTTTTGGGGTGCCTTCTCCTGTCTCCCTCGGGACTAGGTAAACTGCATCCCCCACCCCAACCCCACTAACCCTGCAGCTATTGCAGACTATGTTTTGGTAACTGAAAAACAACCGTTCTTCTTTTATTCTGTCTCCATTCTGTAGTCTTGTACACTAAACGAGCTTATTGCTTTAATCTCGATCTATCCTAACCGGCCTAGAGCGGAGATTCTCAAAATGTTGGCTTCCTGCTCTCCTCGTTGCCAAGAGGTGCTTTTCTTGTGCAATTGTTTCCTGAATCCTGGGATTACTGCACTTCAGAGAGAATTAAAATAATTACCCACTCCAGGGCGTTCGTGTTGGTCTCCCTTTTTAGGTACAAAGAACCTCAGATGAATCACGGGGGAGTTAAGCAAGGTTTTGGGTCCCATGTAATGTACCTGAGGTCCAGCGTCCGATGGGTCTCGCACCGTTCTGCCTGCGGCACTGACCCGGAGGGACTCGCAGCCTCTGGGAAATTCAAAGGGCGCGCGGCAGGGTTCAGTACTGAAGTACGACAGTCGGCCTGAGCCTTTATACCTGGGGCCTGGAACGCCCGCCAATGAGCAGGCTGGAGCGACACTGCTTGGTAACCTGACTCCAGGCCTCCCCCACCCGAGTTCCTTCTGCCACGTGGCTGGATCCGCTGCGCAAATTCAAGAGATGCAGTTCTTTTCCTCTACTGCTTGGGGTGGGGATGATATCCTCACAAATTCTGAACAAGTTTCTATTTTCTCACGTGCAAAAGAGGGCTAAATCTTTACTATATTGCAGAGTCACTGCGAGGATCCAGGGACACAGTGACTGAATGCACAGCACTCTACACCCACTACTAAGAGAAGATAAAAGTCGAGTTTGTCTTATTCTTACTTAAAACCCTCTCCCAAATTGGGCCTTTCTGCGCCCAGCTTTCGAAGTTTCTTAACTTGCTTTCTGGTTTTCTTTTATGATTTCAAGTGATTTATCTTTGTTGATTATAAATCACTCTGGGTACAGGAACTTTATGGTGTGGCTGGAAATATTCCACAAATTGATCTGGGTGGGGTTACGGGGGTGTATCAATATGTAAAAAAATCATCTAGTACACATTAACGATTATGTATAAGATTGTATATATCTTATACCTCTATTTTCAAACAATCACGACCCACTTGAGGCCTACAGGTACCAGTCCATGTTCCCTGCCAGGCCATCAGTCCCTGCTGTTTTGACCCAGGAGTCCCAGAGTACCAATTTTTGATTGGGAAAATATATTCCTGAAAAAAACCAGGCTGTTGGAACCATACTCTGGAGGCACCCTGACCACATCCAGCTTTCCTAGGCTGTGCCTACCTGAGACCCTTTTCCTTCCTTTTGAAACGTACATGTGTTAATCCAGTACAAGGGCTGCTTCCAGCTAGCTCTGTTTAAAAGAGATCTGGAGCATTCTGTTCAGTATTGAGTGTATGCTAGTTCTGCCTAAGATACTGCCTTGCCAATTAGTTGCTTCTCCAAGTAATTTTTAATAGATTGAATTCATGCAAAGGGGATTTCAGGATGGGATCATCCATTTTTATTTACAGGACATACATACATACATACACAGGCAGTATGTTTGATGGCTTACATAAGTCTCTAGAATTGTCACATAAACCCTGCAAATTATGATTATGCTTAGTAACTTATCCAAGTTCACATCGTAATGGGAAACGGAGGAAACAACTCATAAATAAATCTAATCATGTGAAATACCTAGCACTGTGTTTGGAACATGTCAAGTGTTAATACATAGAAGCAGTAGTCATTATTATTAATAAAAATAGAAGGGAGGTTGTAGAGTGTAGTGATTAAGAAAATGGGGTCTGAAATCAAATCTGGTTTTGATTCTAGAATGGTGGCTCCCTATGCACCTTGAACAAGTTACTTAACCTTTCTAAGCCACAGTATCAAAGGTAAAATTAGGAGGTGGAGCCTTTGGGAGGTAATAGGATTAGAGACCTTATAAGAGAGACCCATCATCATCATCATAACCTACCTACAGAGTTGTATGACTATCTAATAAGACAATGCATATAAACAATTTAGCATAGAGACCCTGACATACATAGTGTCAGATATTTATTATTGTTACTGAAGAGAGCAAAAAATCATTAATTCAATTGTTCACTCAAAGCAATATTTACTGAATGCTTCCTGGGTTCCAGCCACCACAGTAGGTAGGTGGATCCAGGCTGTCCAAGATCACATTGGCTGTGTACATCTGTCAGATGAGGAATGAAACGATGAGGGTGAAACATTTGAATTCCATATGGCAAAGGCAGGAATGAGAAGAGACTATTGAACATTACTTATGTATTTAGTCTAGGGAGCAGGGTTGTGACTAGCTACTTAAGGTCTTTATATTAGCTCCACTCCTTGTCAAAATTCTGGAGCCAGTGCTAAATCTGTGGGAGAGTAATTACCAAGTTATATACTTGTAAGTCACATGCATGTGTTTTGACTTACCTTTTCAGGCAATTGTGCTGTTAGCTCTACACGCGAGAACCCAGAGAACCCTTGGTCAAAATGATGAGACTCACAATCTGAGAAGGTGGCTGAGAGTTGCTAAGAAAGCCTATGTGGTGGTGGGAGAAAGGAAAAAAATGCCAGGGCATGAGAAATGATGTAGGGGTGAAGAAATATATACTTTGGAGTGAATCTGTCCTAGGTTCAACTCTATTATGCAACTTTTTTAGCTATAGGACTGTGGGAAAGCTAATTAACCTCTTTGAGTCCGTGTTGTATAATGCAGGTAATAATACTTATCACATGAGATTGTTGTGAGGATCAAAAATGCATGAAATGCCTCTCACATAGTGAGTGCTAGCTAACAGTTACCAGTTATTGTTATAAAGGTTTGCTTGGCCAGGAATTAGCTGATTCACACATAGATTCCTTTAAAAACAATTCTCTTCTTGGCCCAGCAAAGCAGCTTGCTTTGTTTTTGTCAACAATCCACTGTCTTCAGTAACACTTTAGAAATATTTCCTGTGTAAGATTTCTTGAAAACAGCAGAGCTGTACCCTTGCATGGCTGGTTTCTGTGACCACATTTGGAAGCACAAGCCATGCAGTGCTGGGAGGATGGTGTAAAAGGGTGAGGCCCTGTGCCTGGAACACACAGATCTATTCGGAGGAGGACTGTGGTCATTCTGAGCTCATAGCTATAGCCATGGGGACATCCAGTGATGGAGCCGGCCAACAGTTCTGTGAAGGGAGCATATATAGGTCACCAACCACTGAGGGCAGAGGTGCTCTTGGAGTAGGAACAAACTGAATATTTAAAACAGACTTAAAAAAATAATATATAGGAGGTGGGATGCCAAGGGAAACAAGTAGGAGAAAGTTTACAACCCAATAAAATACTGGTATTGTGATTTATCCAACTCATTCAATAGCACTGGAGTATGATGTAATGGAAAGAATGCAGACCAGAAGTCTTGGGTTTTAGCTCTGATGGTCACTAACTTGTGGGATTTAAGCAAGTCCATTAATTTTCTCTTGCCACTCAGCATCTCCATCTGTCAAATAAGAGAGTTGGATTAACCAGATGATACTTGTTTTCCCCTGTTTCTAACACTTGCATGGGGCATGGGGAAGGGGAAGTTAGAATTTATTTTTCTATTTCTTAACAGCGTTTATTTATTTACTTTTTAGAGAGAGAGGAAGGGAGGGAGAGAGGTAGAGAAACATCAGTGTGCGAGAGATGTATCCATCAGTTGCTTCTTGTGTGCCCCTAACTGGGGACCTGGCCTGCGATCATGTGCCCTGCCTGCCTGGGAATCAAACCAGCAACCTTTCAGTTCGCAGGCCAGTGCTCAAGCCACTGAGCTACACCAGCCAGTGCATGTCCTACTTTTCTGTTTTTAAGAAAGAGTTGTGACTTTTTAAAGTGTCACTAATTTTGACTTTTGCTTTTAACAGAAAAAACTATTTTGCTCATCTGTGTTTATTTCTTGATCTCTCATTGCAGTTAGTTTTGCAATTGCCTTTTCTTCTTCTTCTTCTTCTTCTTCCTTCTTCTTCTTCTTCTTCTTCCTCTTCCTCTTCCTCTTCCTCTTCTTCTTCTTCTTCAGGGAGGGAGGGAGGGAGCAAGAGAGGAAGAGAAACATCAGTGTGAGAAATAAACATCATCAACTGGTTGCCTCTCCTACGTGCCCCGACCAGGGCTGGAACCTGCAACCTAGGCTTGTGCTCTGACTGGGAATTGAACTGGCTACCTTTTGCTTTGCTGGACAATGTCCAGTCCACTGAGCCATACTGGTCAGGCAGGGCCCTCTCATTATTCTTAGCAAGAATTAATTTAAGAACTGTAATTACTGGAATGTTCCTTTCCTTTAGATAACCTCTGTACCCAATTCTGCAAAGTGAGCATAAATAGACCTTTGGGTATTGAGCTACACAGTGGTGTTTCTTGACATTAGTTATAGTTCATTTTGGATAAGGACTGTAATTTCTTTAAGTACTAGGGAGGTATTCCATTGTGTAAATATCCCATGATGGTATTATCCATGTGTTTGAATGGACACTTGGGCTTCTTCCATACCATGGCTATGGAAATAATGCTGCAATGAACATAGGGGTGCTTAAGTTCTTTCAAATTAGTGTTTTGGGTTCCTTCAGAATATTACTAGAAGTGGGACTGATGGGCCAAAAGGCATATCCATTTTTAATTTTTTGAGGTATTTCCATACTGCTTTCCATAGTACTCGGCCCTAAAAAAGAGAGTTTTACCCTTTGCAGCAGTATGGATGGAGCTGGAGAACATTATGCTCAGTGAAAAAAGCCAGTCAGAGAAAGACAAATACCACATGATATCACTCATATGTGGGATCTATGAACAAACTGAATGAACAAGCAAAATAGAGACAGACTCAGAGAGCAGGATGACAGCTAAGTGGGGGGACGTTGGAGGGCGGAGGGAGTGAGCAACCAGGAAAACGGACTACTGCACAGGGACAGCAGTGCGGTGACTGCAGGGGGAGGGCGGTGCAAGGGGACTAAATGGTAATGGGAAAAATGCAATAGAAATTTTTAAAAATCCGTGAGGAAACCAATAATAAATTTTATATGTATATATAATTACACTTAAAAAAGAAGTAAGGAAGATTTGGGGCATTACTGTGTGCACATAATAATCCTTCAAAACATACTTAAAAAGGAAAATATTAAAATTTAAAAGCTTTTAATGCTATATGGTAACTGCATTATTTGTAGTGACAATTTTGAGCTGAATTTTCCACCTTGAGATTTTCACTTCTGTCATTAATCTTTCAAAGTAATCTTTGGTGATTTAACTGTAGTTACTGAATGAGAAAAGGGTGGCAGTGCTCAGGGAGCTGGAGGAAATTAACACCTGCTATATAATTTTGGGTAAACCACTTAATATTTCTGACCTTAATTTCCTATAAAATGGGAATACTACTACCTGCATTACTTATCTTACAGATCTTTTGCGATGATTACATGAAAGGACATATCTTGGTATAATAATGGCATGATAGCTCATGCCATATAACTGAAGAAGTATAATAAAATGGAATAATGCATATAAATGCACCCATATGCTTTATTCTTTCAAAAGTATAAAGTGTCATAGAAGTACAAGGAATTATTATTGTCGAAGGATGAGTATTTTCCACTTCTCCAACCAGATCCCATCTCTGTTCCATTTACTTGATCTTTTTATTCTGCCCATGGCATCTTTTAATCATCTTTGTTATTCATACATTGTTTATAAACTTTTTATGATGCATGAGACCAAGCCAGCCAGAACTGGGTTTTTTTTGCATTCCCTTCAGTGCATAGTTGGTGGGAGTGTGCAAGGAGAGAGGGATTGTTGAAGGACAGGCATGGACTAGGAACAACTGGGGTACAGATTGAGAAGGGCTTTCTGAACACTGTAAAGTTATTGGGTGTTTTTGATCAGATGACTAACCTGAGCTCACCTGTGCTTTGGGAAAATAGCTTTAGTGCCAGTGTGCAGATGGATGGAGAAGGGAAAAACTGAAGGCCAGAAAGCCAGTTAGATGGTGATTGCATGGTTCAGGTGAGACATAAAGAGAATTTAGGAAATATGACAAAAGCAAAATGGACAGACTTGGCTGTTAATAGGTTGTGGATGGTGAAAGAAAGAAGTGCAAAGTAGCTTCTAGGTATTTTCTCAAGGTGACTGAGCTAGGAAAAACAAATGGTTAAGAATTCACTTTCTGGAAAGAAAATACGATAAAGATTAGATCAAAAGAGAAAAAGAATTCATTTTTTTTGTGTGCAGAAGTAGAGGATGAAGGTGGGTATTAATAGTACTGGTTAGTATTGGTTCTTTTATATCCATTTTACATAATATCAATTATAGACATTGGACTTTCTTTTCCAATAGACTTTGAATTTAAGAATTTTTTCTTTTTGGTTCTTAGTCCTTTCAGGCTGCTATAACAAAGTTTCATAGACTGGGTGGTTGGAAAACAATGCAAATTTATCTCTCACAGTTTTGGAGTCTGGGAGGACCAAGATCAGGGTGCCAGCCAATTCAATCTGGTGAGGGCCCAACTCCTGGTTCTTAAAAGGTGGTCTTCTTCCTATATTTTCACGTGGCAGATGGGGAGGAACTCTCTGGGGTCTCTGTGTTAGGGTAACTTCAATTCATGAGGGTTCTGCCTAATCACCCACCCAATCAGGACCTCCCAAATGTCCCCAATTTTTAACATCATCATATTGGGCGGTAAGATTTCAGCTTATGAGTTTTGGGAGGACACATCCAGCCTATAGGAGTTGTTTAACAACAAGTTACACAGTTCCTCAGATGTAATGTGTAGCAAAGCATTTAATAAATGTTAACAACTACAAATAACCTATCATTTCTGAAGGTTTATTAGTTTACTGTACCTCCACAGCTTTTTGAAATACATTTTAGAAGTCCAGTTCTCTAGAGAATTAAATTTCCCTAACATAAAAAGTTCTTGAATCATAAAAGCCCTACTTTCAATGTCTTGCTACATTAGAGACAGTTCAATGATAGCATGAAAGTGATAATAACCCACCTATGCAACCCACATGTAAGCTAAAAAACAGGAAGTACCACATTTTGTTCTTTATTTTCTTAATGAGGCAGATAACTAAGGAGTGGTTAAAAGTGAATTAAACACAGAGGGAGTAAAAGAATGAGTTAAGAACAAAATGCATATTCAGTTCCCATTCTATCTGCCACCTCATGGTGCGGCTCTGTTCCTGCGCCTCCCACTTTTAAATAGTTAAAAGTGTGTTTTAAAGAAGCAAAGGGAAGAGGAGACCTTGCCCTAGGCGGGGTTGATCTGTAGCATAACAAGTGTGCAGAACCTCTCATTCTCACTTGAAGAGGTGTTTGCTCAGGTCTGAGAAGCGCCCAGTCCCGTCTGCGGACCCGAGATCAACAGAAGGCGAGGGCGAGCTAGCAGAGCGGCCACAGAGCTGTCCCTGTGCTCAGTAACTCCTGCCTCCCTTCCATTAGTAAAAAGCCCTTTTACCCGGTGGCGCTCGGGTATGGCCGCCAAGGCAGGCCCCAAACCAGTTTCCCCGTCGCACCTCCGCCCGCCCTCGACTGGCCCGATGAGGAAAACCGCACGAGGATGGAAGACTGGCGCCGAGTCTAGGCGGCGCCGAGTCTAGGCAACTCCGAGTCCCCGGCGGCGACGCGCCTGCGCACAAGCCGGGTCACGCGCGCGGCGCCGGGGCGGGCCGGCGCCGGGGGCTGTCATTCGCGGCGCTCACCACCGCCCACCGGTGCACCCGGCTGTTCCGGTGTCTCCCTCTCCCGCCGCCTCAGCCCCACCATGGTGTTGGAGTCGGTGGTCGCGGATCTGCTGAACCGCTTCTTGGGGGACTATGTGGAGAACCTGAACAAGTCCCAGCTGAAGCTGGGGATCTGGGGCGGTAAGCGAGAGGGCGCGGCTGGTGGGTTACCGGAGCGGCCTAACGGGCCCACGCTGCGGGCTCCCCGCCCCGGCTCCAGCCCCGGCCCTGCTCCCCTTGCCGCCCGAGACCCCGCCTCTGAGGAGGGCGGGCGGCGGGGCCGTCTTGTTGGGCGGCAGGTGCGAGGCCCTGGGAGGCTTGTGCCTGCCTCTGCCTCTCCTAGGTCTCGAGTGACGGGGTCGGGCGGTGATCCGCAGGGTCTCGCTCGCGCTGCTCGAGTTTCTGAAGCCCAAGCCCCTGCCCTGTCCCGCCCTGCCTACGTTGGCGGGGGCCTCCCGTCGCAGCCCTCAGAGTGAACCCTTTGGCTCCATAGCATTAAAAAACCTTTTCTGCTCCCGTACCGCGTGGAGTGAGGATGGTTGCGTGGTCGCACACGCTCAAATAAAGTGGCATCAAGGAAAAAGAAAATTGTGTTTCGCAGTTATCTGAAATTTTATAGCGATTTGGCTATAAAATTTCTGGCGTCCTCTGGGATTGCAGGGTTTGGGAAGGGATGGGCAGGGAATACCATTGCGAAAGGCATGTGGGTAGGGCTTCTGGTTTTTAATACTGCCAGCTTCAGTGGAAGTGATTTCTTCTCATCGGGTTTACGTTTCCCTCAAAAAAGACGAGGACTTTCAGTTTTGTTTTGGAGCGATAGAAAGGTATTCAAGCCACGACCGGAAGCCTCGTTAATGAGGTGCATGCCTAAGAATTTAGCCAATGTGTTTGTCGTTAGGGGTTATGTGGATAGAGGTAGACAGTAAGTAGTATGCTTACACTCTCTTAATTATTTGTATTAATTAGGCGTTGAGCTTTGGGGACATAGGTATGGATACTTTCTAGCTCTACCAAAGACTTTTGGGAATTTTTGTCAGGTTTGGAGGGGAATCAAAGAAATTGCTCAAAAGGATGGAACGGTCGTAATTCAGTCAACAGATAGACTGTGGCTGTTGAGTGCCTGAAATGTGGTTAGTGTGAATTGAAACGTGCTCTAAATATAAAATACACACCAAGTTTTGAAAATACTAAGGAGGAAGAATGTAATAATATCAATTTCTATGTTGATTATGTGTTGAAATGATAGTATTATATTGGATTAAATACAGTGTAGGAAGGGGGACTCAAAAAACCCCCCTGGAATTATCTTCTGGTGGGTGGGCCCTTTGTACAGAGCCATCTGAGTGTTCTAGGATCCCCTCTGTATCAGTGAACTAGATGGCGTAGTTGTGAGAGGCTGGGTTCAGCTTCAGTGTTTTTTTTCTTTTTTGGAAAACCCTTTCAACATGTTTGTCCATTTCCTGATGGTTGACTTACTAGTGCTCTGGCCCTCACCACACTGAGTCTTCAGCAGTTTTTGACTCCAAACAGCATGACCCCATGTCTCACCCTAGCTATTTATCTGATCTCTCCCCAAGTGCCTTTTTTGTTTTGTTTGTTTTCCTGATGAAAAAGTCCTCAAGGGAAACATTTTGCTGATGTGGAGGAGGTGAAACAAAAAACAGAAGAAGCACTAAAAGGCATCAAAGTCAAAAACTGTTCTGAGCAGTGGAAAAAAGTCTCTGGTAGGTGTATTGCATCAAATGGAGAGTATGCTGAAGGTGACTGAAGTTTAAACATCTAAGAATAAATACACAGTTTTTAATAAGTAAATTTCATTTTTTGAGGTCCCTTCTTGTATTAAAATTTATTCCGTGTTTCTTTTTACCTTAAAAAACATACCCGACCCTTGAATGTATTTGAACTAAGTGGGTCCACTTACACTCAGTTTTTTTAAATGTGTCTTGTTCAAGGATCAGCTGTAAGTACTAATGTGAACGGTATATATTTATCTTGGACAATGTTTAGAGAACCATGGAATGCTGCCTTGCAGTGTGGACTCGCCTCCTTTTTTAAAACTGATCATTTGATTGGTTCAGTGTGGTTTGCCCAACAGTACATACTTTGTTCACATGCCCCAAGTAAAGAAGGAGACATTTAAGGAATTAAATGTCCAGTGCCTTCTGCAGGAACCAAGTATTTCTTCAACATACTGTGAAATAATACAAATTATTTCTTCTAGTTTGTAAACATTATTTGAAATCTGAAAAGGCACTGGGCATTTAGCAAACCTGGATTAGAGGTTGTTGGACAAGCCATTTACCTTACCGGGTTTTAGTTTCTTCATCTTAATTTAAACTTTAATAGAAAAAAATCATACCAGGTAATATGACATTCATATATAATCACTATTCAGAATCACTTAGTTATAACATTGTGCCCTCTTTACCTCAGACAATATTTTTTAAAGAAGTAAAGTTCATTGATGATTTTGAAGATTCCCTCCCTTCCAAATCTTATTTTCCTTTTTATTTTTCTTCAAAATTAGGGATTGGAGTAGGTAACATCTGAGGGTCCTTCCACTGCCAGTGCTCTGTAATTCCAATGTAAATGTTTTTACTGTGAAAATCTGAAGTACACTGCTTGAGGATTTTGAACTTTTTCACAACTGAAATTAAAATGCCATAATTTTATTTCATTTACTCCACCTTTTTTTGGCAAAATGTATGAAAAAAGACTTTTTTTTTTTCATCTCATTTGCTTCCTTTTAAAATAAGGTATTCTGCCAATGGCCAACATCAACTTCAGAATAGGCCTGAGCGAATAAACTTCTTTTTTTCAGGAATCATATCCAGTGGAAGTCCAATCAGGGATTCCCTCATCTCTATGGGTTGACTTCTGTGATGTTTTGCTGCCTTTTATTTTTTGTGGTTGTTACAAAGGGAGCTCGAAGTCATGAACTTTTACTGTTATTGCTCAGAATATTTTATTATTAACACAATTGCCCCATTAAAGTAGAAAGGTAAAATATGTGACTTGGCTATTTCTAGTTTTTGGAAATATCCTTGAAGAAATTTAGACTTTTATGGTAAACAAGTGGGAATATTAAGTCAATTTAATAAAATAGCTTATCTTTATATATCCATGGTATAGACAAATTTTGTAGAGAATTGGAATTTTTACATTCTCTTATTTGAAAACTATTTGCTTTAGCAAATAAAGTTTATATGCCATAAAATTTGGCTTTTCTGTTTTTTTTTTTGTTGTTGTTGTTGTTGTTAAATTTTAACATCTTGAGAAAGGGAAGAATTCAACCTGTTGAATTTCACATAGGTGATCTTACTATTCCAAATGGTAAACTAAGTTGATACTTCTTCACTGGAGTATTTATTAGGCTAAGGCACTGATTTTCAACCAGGGATGACTTTGTCCCCTTAGGTGAATTAGGCAATGTCTGAGACATTTTTGATCGTCACATTAAGGGGTGGAAGTGTGCTACTGGTATCTAGTGGGTAGACCCCAGGACAAAGAATTATCCAGCCCAAAATGTTCGTTGAGAAACCCTAGTCTAAGGAAAATACTGAGATTGTTTTTGCATTTATAGGAGACCATCAAGGTGCTGACCAAGGGTAGAAAGAAGTAAATAAGGACTTAAAGGAAGTGTATCTCATGAAATTTATAACTAAGAAACAGCTGTCTTAAGAAGTGACTGAAAGATATAGTGTTAAAAAGGCATACTCTTTGCTTGGATGAAATCAGGAAGTAGTTTTAAGAATCAAAATGAAAAAGATTGTGCTGTATACATATTCATACTTATGCATATATGCACACACACAGATACATATATACACACGTGTTTTTCACAGTGAAATCCACAATAAGTGAAAAGCTGCAGAGTGAGAAGGATGGGGAAATTACCTGAATGTGTAGAATCAGGAAGTACTATGTGGATATTTTCTTTAAATTGGAGAAGCATTCTTTAACTGTCAGTTTCCTTATCTATGAAAGAGAAAGCACTATGAGATAAAAAATGTGAAAACCCTTTGTAATTATAATCATTAAATTGTTAATACTGACAGAAATAGCAATACTAAACAAACCTAGCTGAGTGATGTAAAACAGCCTGCTTTGTTTTACCTTGTTTTCATGAGTATGTTTCTTCTAGACTTTAGACTAGGTTTTCCATAGCCTGTAGTGTGATAATTTTGTGTAAAGTTAACACCATGTAGATAAACATTTCTTATTTCCCAAATTTCTTAATATGAACAAAACCTATTTGCATTTAAATTTACACTTAAAATACTTTTATTACCTGCCAATTACTTCGTAAGTCAGGTTTTCAAAGTTTTAGAAAAGTGCCTTGTGGGTATATTGCTGCCTACGCAGGTAGGAAGTTTTATCTAGATATATTGCACAGCCCTTGGCGGTTTGAGGTGTGTCCAGGATATAATTGTTTTAAGAGTAACAAATATTTGAAAAGGTATGTTGAAACATCAGATCTTTTGCAATTTAGTTTAAGTAGTGTTGTTTGTTACGTAGAACCTTTGTCAATTTGATTTTTCAAAATGATTGACTGTGTAAAGTCAGGAAAATCCTCCATTCAGAATTCTGTTTCTCTTATTTCCATTTGACCAGTAGAATGTTACTTACAGGCCTTGATGTGTTGGATGTTAGGTGTGGCTATAGTGACCAAGAGTAGGTGCCAGGTCGAGTGCCCTCAAAGTTTGTAGCTCTGCAAACCAGGCTGAGCTGTGCTGATTGATTACCATACTGTCCTTCACCTCACCTGCCTGTTATTGTTGGAGCAGAGCAGCATAAGGAAGGAGGAAACCTGGGATCTAATTCCATCTTCAGTGCTGCCTAATGGCTTTTGGCAAATTACTGAACAATGATCACTGGCTTCTTTATATAAGTGAGAGGGTTATTCAGGGTAATCTTTTCTGGCTTTAAACTTGTGATTTGAACAAGTTCAGAGCAGCATGTGCTTCTTCATTAGATAAGTCACACTGCTACTTGCTCTACTTTTACAGTAAGAACTGGTAGTGAAATAATGTATCTTTTTGCTATGTTCTTCCTTCAGCACTGGCGAAGAAAGGCCACAGTTGTGAAATATGACAAGATAAATTGCAATCTTTTGGTGATGTTTGCAAATCCAAATTATATATATTACACTATCTTAATAGGTGGCTGTAGGGAGCAAGAAAAAGCAGGCCTCTGCTTCTTTTTACCTTGACACATAAAACATGGCACATCTATGTATTTCTAAACTTGCAGAGGAATTTTTTTAGTCCTATCCTCCCAGCCAACACTTGATGTAGTGAAGTCCACGTTTCTTATTAGCTTGTCTATAGCATGTAAGATAAATAACAAAGTTCAATATTGTATATGTTTAGGCTCAGTTATCACCAATTAAAGCAATGCTTAAAAATTTAAACTGAAAACACCTTTCCACAGATTTAAATAACATCAAAAATTTTAAATTTACCCCTTTTTTAGAAATAAAACTGGAAGTTGGTACTTTGGTAACCTTTCTGCTTTGCCACACTGCTCTGAGATCCCTGAAGTATACTTGAAAAGGGGAAAGTTCAGTGGTCACATGGCAGATTTCCAGCTTTCTTTGCCCAGACTTCTTGTTTCAGTAGGGAAATGGAAAGAGTAAGAGTTAATTGTTTCCTCCCCCTCTCCCGCTTTCCCCTTCCAAGACAAAGTCACTCTTAAAAGCAACCGCAAGGCTGATGTGGCCCCTGGTGAAAATGAGTTGACACCCCTGACTTACTAGGTTGACAGTATTCTTAGACCAGTCATTCAACCCCTGTAAGCCTCAGCTTCTTTGCTTAATCTACATGTCTTGCTTCCTTCACCAGGAGGCTGTGAGGATCAAATAATGTAAAAGATCTGAGAAGTGTTTTCTAAAATACAAAGGTTTATAATCTTGTAGTTGTTTCTACTCCAGTATAATATGCATCCTAAATCAATTAAGTCAATATTTATTGAGCACCTACTATGAGGAGAATCAGAAAGGAGTTTGTAAATCAGGTTGGGGATTTATATAGTTAAGTGTTAAGTGCTACAAGAAAGGTATAGCTAAACCTCTGTGAAAGTTCAGACAGTTTATTTCTGAATTTCTTCAATATCCAAGGTATTGGATATCAGCACTGTATTTCTTATATTTATTGTGTAGACTCTTATGTGTTTTAAAAGCCATTCTTGGACCTAGGCAGGCTTGTTCCATAGTACGCCAGGACCATTTGATTTTTATTCATAAATATACTAGCTTGGTTTTTTTCTATAATTTAGCAAACATTTCTTTTTCTATTATATTTTTTGAGATGCCTCCAACATGACTTAACCTTGGTTTTATTTCCTAATTTAATGGATTTACTTCCATTTCTGTCTTCTGGTTCATTAGTAAAAATGATCAGATAAATTTTGATCTAGTATTTACCCTTTTAAGGTTCTTAAAATATCCTTCAAGAGTAGCTTTGAAACTTACGTGTTTGACTCTCCAGCCATGTATGCTCATCCAAAAATGTTTCTAGTTTCTTACTGAGAATCATACAGGGTCAAAATGAGAAACCTTCTCTTCTGAAGCACAGACTACATTTACTGCTTACTCTCTCCCTTTAGGCCTGTCATTCCATCATAGAAGAAAATTACTTTGTAGAGTTTCCATACTTGTTTGTTACCTTGGTCTCATCCAAACTTTATGAAATTAGAGATGCTGGATTGAGGGTTTGGCTTTAGTGCCTCCTTTGTTGGCAGAGTTAAGTTTATACATCTCCAATTATTAGTCATTCCCCCCACCCCACTTTTAAGATTAAACACAAATATTTACCCTTCCAGTTTTTCAGGAACTTCCTATGGCCTTTATGTATTCTTAGCCCGGGTAACCTGGCTATAGCAGTAAAATGACTTGCAGGTGTATGAAGTTAAGATGTTAACCTTGATGTAGAAATGCAAAGCTGAATCTTAACCTTTTCCTCAGTATTCAGTTAAATATAAAATGGTTGATATTGAGGAAGGGTATTTAATTTTCGGCTTCTAAATTATCTTATTTTAACAGAATTTTTGACATTCATTGGCTAGACAGTGAAATTCTTACATATGTATCTGCAAAACACATACTTTAGTGGAAGAATAATTGTTAGCATGGTGCCCTACCGGATAAGGCATTCTTCTACTGGTTGAATGAATGAATGCACTTTCACCCTCGTGTTAATCTGAAATGTGCTGCTATTCCTCCCCTTTTCTTTGTATTAGGACTAGTGGCTCCTCCCTCAGTGCAAATAATTTTTTGAATGTATCATTCTTATTTTATTGTTATATTTACTGTTTCTCAGGTAACCCCATTTTTCAGAGAGGAAGTATATATTTGTTTGCTAGATGCTAAGTAGCAGAAATAGATAATTTTTTATGTGTCTGTAGATAAGGTAGGTATCAGATATGGAAGCAATTTATGTAAAACATATTGAGGTCATATTGACATTAGAATTTACCTTTGTTTTGTTTCCCCATTATAATTTGTATAATAATTTTAATATAAAAGTAGTATTCGATTATTATAAAAACTGGACATACTGAAAAACATTAGTAAGAAAACCCTTAAATCCTACCCCCTAGTGATATTATCTTTTTCTTTATCTTTCTGAATATACTTGTTTAACTCTGTTAGCTATATTGGAAGTTTTCAGTATTTCACATCTTACATAAATACCATCTATTCATTAAAGAACCAAAGTGCCACAGCAGTACAGACAGCCCACTTTTTATAAGGACATTTATATTTTTATACAAATTATGTTAGTGCCTTAACAACTGTTTAAAAAATACTTTAGATGTCATGCAGATTACTTCAGAGCACTTCCGGTGACACTTGACCCACTAGCTGAGTATCACTGGGTAGAACAGTCAAAATTGATGAGCAAGTTTACAAGTCTCCGTATGGGCCTTAGATCTTGTTAAACCAGTTTAGATTGCTTTAAATATGTATAGCATCTGTGCAGATCCCTTCTTTTGATTTGAATAGAGTTCCAAATTGTAATTTTTTGTAATTCGTTATCTGAAAGGATTAAATCCAGGAATTTTTTCTATTCTATGTAGTTTTTGTTCACATGATACTTAAGAATTTTTATCTTCAATTCACAAACACATGTCAGTTTTCCATGAATACTTTAATATCCCTACATTTGGTTAGTGATGACATCTTAGTCAGTTCTGCATCCAAAATAACATTTTATTCTGACTCTACTTCAAACCTGAAGTTACTGCCTGTTTCCAGCTTTAATTTCCCTTCAGTATATTGTAGAAGCTACCTGACTGCCAGTATTCTTTTTCTTTCCCTTTCTTTCCAGTAGTATAAAATACTACTTACTGTATTGTAAGTACTGTAGAAGACAATACTACAGTAAGTAGTATTGGTACAGTAAGTACCATTTCTTACCTCCTAGTCTTCTTTAATTGCAGTTTTCAACAGTTTATTTTAGAAAAATGTAAATATACATACATACAGAAAATTAACTTTGTTGTATGGAGATAACTGCTGTGATTGTAGTGTCTAGTCTAACAGTTGTTTATTTTCTGTTTATGTGTACATATTTAATTTTTAAATTGGATCACTGGGCATTTTTTAACCTTTTTAAAAAAATTGATGTTTTGTGAACATTTTTCCATGTCTGCCTATTTTTTCTCTATATTACAGATTTATTATAATTTATCCCTGCTTCTTGGAGATTTAGTTCCTTACGTCCTTCCTCCCTCCCTCCCATCATCCATCCTTCCAGCCATTCTTTCTGTTATTATTACCAGTATTGCAATGTCCTTGTAGCTAAATTGTTTGGATAGTTTCATGGTTATTTTGAGGATTCTAGAGTAATGGTTCTAAAGCAACTCCGATTTTGTCATCTCCGTTATACATATTTTGTTTCTCTGTTGTCAGCAGTCTGAACTTTTCATCCTAAAAACTGTTAGTCTGTCCTATGCTAGGCTTTCTGACTTTATCTCTGTTCTTTTCTCACACCCTCCAGCTACACCAAACCTTTACTTGTGGTTTCTAAAATGTGTCTTACTCATGGATGTCTGCTTGCCCTCTTTTCTCTTCCACCTGGTAAATATTTCTTCAGCTTTCTAGTCTAAACTTTCTTGTGAAATTCTTGATCTCCCTATGCAGAGTGAGGTGGTTCCTTCTTTGCATCCTGTAAACTCTTAGTTTACAATAGAATATTTTCAAAATTTTAGAAATTTAGTCTCCTTTGCTAGGCTGTGAGCTCTTCAATAGAAGGGATGTTGTACTAGTCACCTTTCTCTGTCCAGGACCTAACTCGGAGTTGGTGCTTAATAAATGTTTGTTTGAGTAAATCTGAGGTCTGGGGAAGAACAAATCTCTAACAGTGGCATCATAAAATTAAGTATGCTTTTAATTCACTCCAGAATACTGCAAGGAAAAATTTACTTCATTGAAAAATATTTATGGAGAATATAGGAAGCATAGTATTTTTAAAAAAATAAATGTGCATAAGTGATTAAGATATATAAAACTGAAGAATTTATGATTATATTTAATGTTGAAACTATAGTTTTATTAACCTTGAGAGATATAAGTGAAAAAAAGACTTTTGCTTATGTTTCTGTGTAAGAATATTTAAGTATTGTGTATTGACAAATATAGGTGCAGTATTTGAAATTTGAGTCGTGTAAGAGTATTATTATGGCTTTAGTTGTATAACTTAACACCTGAATATATTTAAGAAAAATTGGATTAATTAAAGAATGTTAGAACCAATAATCATTGAGAGGGTGTTTAGAGTTTTTTTTAAAGATTTTATTTATTTATTTATTTTTAGAGGGGATGGGAGGGAGAAAGAAAGGGAGAGAAACATCAGTGTGTGGTTGCATTTTGCATGCCCCTTATGGGGAACCTGGCCTGAAACCCAGGCCTGTGACCTGACCGGGAATCAAACCTGCAACCCTTTGGTTCACAGGCAGGTGCTCAATCCACTGAGCCACTCCAGCCGGGGTGGTTATTTAGAATCGTAAAAGATTTAAACCAGATTCTTGTAGAAAATATTCATTGATAACATAAAGAAAAATTTGTGAGTTACAGGATCATTGATCTGTTCTAATAGTCATCTCTATATGTCCTTGTTTTAAGATTTTGGCTTAATCATTCAACATGCTGGATTCTTTTTTTGTTGTTCTAAAGTTCTTCAGTCTGAAAGTCTCCAAATTCTGTCTTTTAAACTGTCTATTTAAATGTTAGGCAGTTTAAATATTTTGTAGTTTCTTTTGCATTGGGCTGATCTAAAATATGCTATAACTAGTAATTCTTGTCCATGTATAGCAAATCTTTTGTGCTGATAGCTTTTTAAATTCTTGAAGTTTGCTTTGCTCACCACTGTCGTCTTAGCACTGTGTTTGGTACTGACAGGCTTTACTTACTGGTATATTAACTTTATATTTTCTTCTTTTTGTAAAGGTAATGTAGCTTTAGATAACCTGAAGATAAAAGAAAATGCTCTGGTAAGTTTAAACTGTGTTTATTACTCATTTAATTTGTTAAGGTCTTAGAAATCCTTCCTTAGTCAGTGTCTGGTACCAGTTACCAGATATAGTGGTTGAGTCACTCAAGAAGGATTACCTGTTTAACTGTTTGCTGCAGGAAAATCTGATATTAAAGATTTATAAATTTTTTTCCTGATAATCAAAATTGTATGTGTTGGAAATGGAATGTTTTCCCTTGACCTAAGTTGCCTGTAGTTTTGCAGTAGGCATTTGTCTTACTGAAAAAGTTTTCTTCAGAATTATCTTACTTACCTATTTTTCAGGTAAGTAAGGGCTTGATTTTAACAACTTATCTAAGGAATAATAGTATTTTGGAAATATATTGAAGTCCAGCCTTGTAATAGTATGGTAATATTAAGAGGTTAAATAGATTTTTTGGACTTTAGCTCCAGTGAGTAGTTTGTGTCATTTACTATTGAGCTAAAGATGAAAGAACACCCCATTCTCCCAACTCCTGACTCCCTGTTAAGTTTTAGCTAATGTATTAGACTTAATCCAAGTTTGTGAAATCACTTAATTAATTTGTTCTTTAATTTATTCTTTAATTTAATAGGTCACATTTCTAAATAATCTACAGTGCATTTTAAAGTCCTATCTTTGACTTCTGGTTGGATTTCTGCATGATGAACTGTGTTATTAGGGAGAACATTATACATAAAATGCTTCCATGACTTGTCCTGGGGAAGCTGATTTGGGATATTGAAGGTGCTAGGAGTAGGGCTTAGTCACAAGGAGTAACATTTAATTTTGTTAAAAAGTTTGACATAGTGGAAAGGGCATGGACCTGTAGTCTGGAAGATTTGAGTTTGAGTGGTAGCTCTATCTTTTACCAGCTGTGTGTCTTTTGGCAGGTTTCTTAAGTTATTTGAGCATTAGTTTAATCATCTTTTAAGTGGAGTTAATAATACAAAACAATATACTATCTCTGCTTTTGTGGCTTGAAAAGATGAAAAGTAGAGTCAGCAAGTAGTGGGCATTCAAAATATTTAAATTTTCTTTCCCTCTTTATGCAGGGTGCTACAACTTTTAAAAATTTATTCCAAAATTTAGAACTTGATTCTATTGCTAGAGATGGGAATAAAGCTTATTTTTCTCATTTTATTTTATTTTATTTTTTCTCTATTTATTTTAGAAGGAAATAAGTGTAAATAGAGTTGTGGTGATGGGATGTATATTTAACACACATAGAATTGTTATGAACTCTGTGTTAATTGTTATCTACAGTACTGTATTTCATTCACCAGATTTTGATAGTAGTAGTATATACTAAGGTACACCTGACGAAAAGGCTACTCTGGTTCAATTTTTAGTAATTCTAAAGACTTAAGTGATCACTGTGAATATCAGTTATTATTTAGTACTCTGTGCATAAAAAGCTTACACTTTATAGTGGTTTGGAATCTAGAAAGTGAAAGTTTATTATTATTGATTGATAATTATCACTAATCTACAGTAGAGGCTAATTTGGTTAATAATATGTTGGGAACCTGCCTTTTCTTTAAAGATTGGTTTGTTTATTCATTTACTAAATATTTATTTGAGCAAGAAGTTTTTGGTTACTGTTTTCAACTTATTTATATGAAGGACCTCTTCCTTTTCCTGCTCTAGTAGTTCAGATAAATGGTGTTCACCTATTATTTTAAAAGTTTATGGGATTTCCATCTGGCTTGGTTTGATTTATTAAAACAACCAGTTCACCCTCACTTTCTGTTTTTTATGTGTACATTTTTAAAGTATATTTTATTGATTATGCTATTATAGTTGTCCCATTTTTTTCTTCCCTTACTCCCCCTCTGCCCTGTATCCCTGCTGTGAACTCTTTTTTTATTATTCCTATTTATAATGTTGCTTTTCTCATGAATTCTTTCTTTAAAGTCAAAGTTTAAGTTAATAAAAACTCTTTGTTTTGGCTGAAAACATCCTTTATGAGTTATTTAAATAAAATTTGTTTCATGTTCTTCTTTAGGGATGATTGTGTATTTAAGTGATGATACAGAGGTGATTTTGGGGGAAGGGCTAAGAATTCAAGATGTCCTTTAAATTTTTTTTTCCTTCTGCAGAGTGAATTGGATGTTCCTTTTAAAGTCAGGGCTGGACAAATTGGTAAGTACTTCAGTCTCAATTTGAGTTATTTTTAGGCCTTTTAGTTTTTATTTTTCCTGTATTATTTAATCTAAAACACCTTTTTTATCTTGAATAAAAAAAATAAGAGTTTTTTCACTTATTTTGTTTAGCTCTTTTGTGGTTCTGAACCCAATGTGTATATAGTGTATAATACACATAAACTTCCAAGTTTTTGACAGTAGGGTGGACAAGTACCCTCCAAAATGAAAGATATTTGAACTGCACTGATACCTTTCAGGCTTCGATTCCATCATACAAATAATTGCAAAATTGATATGCACATTTTGTGCTTTTTCTTTTATGTGAAAGTAGCATATTCTGGTAAATAAAATTTAAGTGTAGCTTATTTTCCTCATTTTTTATTCAACCATTTCACTTGGTATGTATGCAGCAATGTTGTATGGGGCATATGTTTTGGTAAGTAGAAAGTCTTTCTTTGCAGCTAAACTCTTATACTAACATCATCCATAACTGAGCATATGTTTCTTGAAGAAATTTTTCAATAGTAAATTTAATCTGTGAAGTCCACTTGTTCATACTACCTGATTTTTACTTCTTAAAAAATACAGACTTTTACTCTAGATGACTTACTATTACATTAGATTTTTCACTTATGCCACCATCCTCCTTCCCACTTCGATCACCCTACTACTTCACCATGTCAGTGTGCCTTCTTCATATGTCATTGTATTCAAGGAAGACCTGGCTTTCACCACTCTGGCATCTCTTAACAAGTACTCAAATACTTCAGTTCGAGTCCATTTTATATCATTTATATCTGTTCATTTTAATATAAAGTAACACTTTTGTGTTTTTGTCTCTTTTTTTTAAATGGTTAACTTTTTTTAAAAAAGATTTTATTTATTTATCTTTAGAGGGGAAGAGAAGGAGAGATGGAGAGAAATATCAATGTATGGTTGCCTCTCATGCATCGCCTGCCGGGAACTGGCCTGCAACCCAGGCATGTGCCCTGACTGGGAATCGAACCATGATCCTTTGGTTCACAGGCCTGCGCTCAATCCACTGAGCTACACCAGCCAGGGCTGTCTCTCTTTTTTAAAAATTTTTATTTATTGACTAACAAGAGAATCAGGGTAATATAACTAGGTGAAGAGTAATATGCGTAGGTGAATTTCAGTGAAATTCAGGATAATGAAGGATGGGAGGATAATGGCTTAGGGTAAGTGGAGAGAAGAATAGAGAACAGACAATCCCTTTTTGGTATACTAGTTAAAAGGGCATTTTCTACTTTTTTATTCTCATACTTACCTAGAAGGTAATCAAATCAGTCTTTTAGTAGTTTATGAGATAATTATACATATATTGTCTGTTATAAATATAGTTGCTACTCACTATGAGTGCAGCCACCAGACTTAGGCCCTGACCAGTGTGGCTCAGTTGGTTAGCTGTTGTCCTGCAAAGTGAAAGGTCCCTTGTTCAATTTCCCATCAGGGCACGTCTGGGTTGTGGGTATGGTTCCTGATTAGGGTGCATAGGAGAGGCAACCAGTTGATGTGTCTCTCTCACTCACATTGATGTTTCTCTCCCTCTCTTTCTCTCTCCCTTCCCCACTGTCTTAAAAAAAAAAATCTTTAAGAAAGTAGGTTTAAAAGCTGAAGAAAAATGAAAAATGGAGAAGTAATTTCAGATTTTAACCCTGGGAATAGATTCCCAGGTAAAACTGGCTTGCCTACATAGCCATCTAGGTGAATCAAAATATTCTTACTTACACTGCATTATTACTCCTTAAGCTTGTTACACTGTTGAACAATTCTTTAAACTTTGAGCATCTTTATTTAAAACTGCCAGTGATTCTGGTGGTGTAAGTAGCTTAGTCATTCACATGCTAACCTGATCTGGTATTAGGCTAGTACCAGATTTATTTATTTCTCTGAAGAGTCTTGATCACCAACAAGAGAATTAGGGCTTTTTAGGGTTGTTATTTTAAAAATTGCAATAAGAGTAGGTATTTTATTTCAGAACATGGAAAATTTTGGGTATTAGAAAAGGTTTGGATAGCATTGCTCTGGTGTTGGTGAGGACAGATCAGGACATTGGCTGCTTGGAGACCCGGAAAGAGGTTATACTAGAGATTGGGAAATGAGTAGAGAAGGGGATGGGGATGCCATGAAAGATGGTGAAAGGTTTAACAGAAGCACTTTTATGCACAGCCCATGGACATGGGCAACAATGTCAGGATTGGCTTAGGGAGGGGAGAAGGTGGGCCTTGGTGGAGGTAGGGAAAAGGAGAGAAAGTGGGAGCAACTGTAACAGCACAAAAAGTAAAAATAAAAATAAAGGAATGTGGAAAGATACCAAAGACAGATTTTGCCTATTTTAAAATTTAGCTGGGAGTATGCTCTTTCTGTCTTCTCTCTCCTGCTCTGCATAGCCTTTTCCCATAAAACCCCAAACTTGGCTTAGTGACAATTAGAGCCATAGTTCATCTATGTTATGAATAAAAAATTTTTTGCAGGACCTGAAGGACCTGATAATAATACCTTTCACTGTTTCTAAGAGAGAAAATATGTTCTTTCTAGTGATTTGTAAGAATAAATTTGGAATATAATTTGCCTGAACTGTCCGTAACTCATAATGCTAATCATAAAACAGCGTACCTTACCTTTAGAGCTGGCCTCATCCAATTGTAGCAATAGGCATATTGTCAAAGTCCTTTTTTTCCCTTTTTTTGGGTACTCTGTGTTGCTGCTTCAGTTCCTGGGGTCAAGTACAGATATTATTTTACATTTGAGCTGTAGAGATGTACTTGTTGGTGTGTATAGATGAGCATGCTCAGCATTCAGACCATCAGCTAGCTGTTGGATGAGGAGAGTACCAGTTCAGGTTCCTGCTCCCCACTGATGACCTGGCTGGTCTTAGGCAAGTAATTTAACCTCTCTGGGACTGAGTTCCTATTTTTTTTAAAGAACTACAGTAATAGCTGCCTCATTCTTCTTACAATTTGGGAATATAAATAAAATAACAGTTATCAAAAACTTTGAAAAGTATAATGCACGATGTGAAAATAGTTACTTCTAATAGTAATATAATATGGAAAAGATGTTCGTAAACTTTAGTGTTGAATTTTTTCATTTTTTCTAAGTGATAAACTATATGCATAACCAGTTTTTTTATATTTTTTCTTTTAATGGAAAATGAGAAATATGTATCTTTTTGCACAGCCGGATAAGAATTTAAGGTTGAAATTATGTTTCTTCAGATAAATTAACTTTGAAGATTCCTTGGAAGAACCTTTATGGAGAAGCAGTTGTTGCAACCCTAGAGGGATTATACCTGCTTGTCGTTCCTGGAGCAAGTATGTTACTTTAGGTTGTAATCATTTAGTGCCATCACAGCAAAACTGAATGTTACATGGGTTAACTATTTAATATGTTTAGCAAAATAGAAGATAATTTAAATAAACAATTCATATACATACATATGCACATGTCTACAACATGTATATTTTACATACATACCCACGTATATATCATCATATTTGTATCTAAAATAGTTTTCTGTTGTTGGAAAGAATAGTTTCAACCATTTTTAAGTTTATTCTGTTTTAATTATTTATGAATAATTATTTTTTAACTAAGTTTTCCTAAGTTAAGATGCATTAGGCAGACTCACAATGAGGGGATGAAATGAAGTAAGGTTTTAAAAATGTACTGATGTGCTAATCTACAGGTTTCAATATTGAAAAATTTTCCCCATGTGTTTCTTCTCATTTTGAATGATATTCTCTCAAAATGTATGTAAAATAGGTAATTTTTAATTATAAATTATAGTATTTTAATTTTAATGAATATCGTAAAGCTGTGATGTTTATTCAAGTAATACCTTTCATTACTAATATATTTTCAGTTATAAGAACAATATAATGTTAAGGAAAGATTGGGTATTTTAGGGAAAAATTTTATTTTGTCAATCATAAAGCAAAAAATTTTTCTTTTTCCATTTTGCTTTACATTCTTTACCATATACATGCTTGATTTGATGTAGTATTTATCACATTATATGTTCAACATAGATCTGGCTTTTTTATGTGTTTTGATATGTTTCAGTTTTTATGGCAACAGTTTTGAAGGCTGTGATATTCCATTGTGGGCTGCCTACTGTTTTTGCTTTTACAGTGGCTATTATAACTGTCTCCTTTTTACAGCTATTTTTTTTATTCTTTGGAGTTATTTCCTTAGGATAATTATCAGAAATGAGATTTCTGGAAAAAAAGGATATATATATTCATTATTGTTGATACATATTCTTAAATTACTTTCTAAAAGTATTTTTATCAATCTGTATTGATACCAGCTGATATTGGATATTTCATATTTTTTGTAGTTACTAAAAATTTTACCACTCATATATAATGCTAGACATTTTCTGATGTATTTTCTGCTCTCCCTCTGTTTCTCCTTTTTACTTTTTTTAATTATATTTTATTGATTATGCCATTACAGTTGTCCCATTTCTCCCCTCCACCCTTCATACCCCCTCCCACCCACATTCCCCCCTTTAGTTCATGTCCATGTTTCATAAGTTCTTTAGCTTCTACTTTTCCCACACTATTCTTGCCCTCCCCGTGTCTATTTTCTACTCACTGTCAATGCTACTTATTCTCTGTGCCTTTTCTCCCTCTTTTCTCCTCCCACTCCCCTGTTGCAAACCCTCCATGTGATCTCCATTTCTGTGTTCCTGGTCTAGCGGTTTGCTTAGTTTGCTTTTGTTTTAGGTGTGGTTGTTAATATCTGTGAGTTTGCTGTTTTTATACTGTCCTATTTTTTATCTTCTTTTTCTTAGATAAGTCCCTTTAACATTTCATGTAATAAGGGCTTGGTGATGATGAACTCCTTGAACTTGACCTTATCTGAGAAGAGCTTTATCTTCCATTCTTAATGACAGCTTTGCTGGATAGAGCAATCTTGGCTGTAGGTCCTTGACTTTCATGACTTGGAATACTTCTTTCCAGCCCCTTCTTGCCTGGAAGGTCTCTTTTGAGAAATCAGCTGACAGTCTGACGGGAACTCCTTTGTAGGTGACTGTGCCCTTATCCCTTGCTGCTTCTAGAATTCTCTCCTTCATTTTAATCTTGGCTAATGTAATTATGATGTGCCTTGGTGTGTTACTCCTTGGGTCCAACTTCTTTGGGACTCTCTGAGCTTCCTGGACTTCCTGGAAGTCTATTTCCTTTGTGAGATTGGGGAAGTTCTCCTTTATTATTTGTTCAAATAAGTTTTCCACTTGTTGCTCTTCTTCTTCCCCTTCTGGTACCTCTATAATTCATATGTTGGGATGTTTAAAGATGTCCTGGAGGTTCCTAAGCCTCTCCTCATTTTTTTGAATTCTTGTTTCTTCCTTCTTTTCTGTTTGGTTGTTTCTTTCTTCCTTCTGGTCCACTCCACTGATTTGAGTCCCACTTTTCCTCCCATCACTATTGGTTCCCTGTGCGTTTTTCTTCATTTCACTTATTGTAGCCTCACTTATTGTTCCTCTAATTTGTGTTCAAAATCAACCAATTTTGTGAGCTTCCTAATCACCAGAGATTTGAACTGTGCTTTTGAACTGCAACCTGTCAGATGCAGAGTGCTGTGAGCTCTGCATCTGATAGGTTGACCACCTCCTGGTTGCTTGGATGAATTAGCTCCAGGGCCCTGGTCTGTTCTCTCTTTTGAGCCATCCTTGGTTTTGTTTTTTTTTTTTTTTGTTTTTGTCTGGTTGTGGTTATTATGTAGTGAGGGGCGGAGCCTTAGGCATTCACCAAGGTGGGGCAGCCCAGTAGCTGGGTTGTGATGCTGGATGTGGGGGCGGGGTCTGAGAGGGAACAATGGTGCTTGCTCTGTGCTGTTTCACGGATCCCTGTCCCTTCAGCCTCTTTTTCCTATCAAATTGGGCCCTTCTGGTGCTGATTTCTGTGTGGGTGGGCCTGTGTAAGCTCCAGGACCCTGTAAGTCTCCCCAGTGAACTCTCCTATGAGGCTGGGACTCCCTCCCAGCACCTACAAGTATTTTCCATGGGTGCTTTTAGGCTTCACTTCCTGGTGCTGGGGCCCTGCATTGTGCAGTCTGTCTTGTTGCCCGTTTTCGCCTGGTTTATCTGTGTGCAAATGTGTGTCCTCGGTCCGCCACCTTGTGCGCCCCACTTAGCTTCCTTGCGTTTGGCAACACCGCCGCCTATGCACCTGGAGTGACTGCGCACCTGGGACCACAACCAGCTTATCCCACCACAATCCGACTCCCTTGGCCTCGGACTCTGCTGGCTGCTGACTCTGCCCCTCTTACCGGTCTGGGTGAATCGTTGTTGTCGGACTCCTGCACAATTCAGTTTTCTGTCTGTCCTGGTTGGGTTTTCTTTTTTTTTTGGTTCTATATTTTTGTTGTCCTTAATCTTGGTTGTGAGAGGAGGCACAGCGTGTCCAGCTATGCCTCCATCTTGGCCGGAAGTCTCCCTTTTACTTTTCTACTCATTCTTTTCTTTGCTTATCCTTTTTTTTTCTCCCTTTTAATTCCTTTCTTCCCTTCTTTCCTTTTTGATATGAGCTTTGTAAAGAAATAGAAATCATTTATTGTTTAAACTTTTTGTAAAAGTAATCTAAAGAATGCAGCTGTTTTTTTGACTTAACAAACATGACACATTACACACACAATTATGAGGCTGACTGAACTTTTCCTATTTATTTATTAATTACATTTCTTTGTGAATTAACTATATACTTTTAGGTATTAAATATGATGCTGAAAAGGAAGAAAAATCTTTGCAAGATATTAAACAGAAAGAGCTGTCCCGAATTGAAGAAGCCCTTCAAAAAGCAGCAGAGAAAGGTACAGTAAGTTTATGTTTTAGTTAAACTTAGATATACCTGTATTTTAGATATATTTAGTGCACTGTAAATAGGAAGCTTTCATAAACCTTCATAAACTGTAGTTCCAAAGAAAGAATTTTGTTTTAAAATTATATCTCAAAACATTGATAATAAATATTTTAATGACTCATATTAAAGAATTGTTGCCTTTCTCTGTGATTGTTTTCTCTTGTTGCTAAGGCATTTCTCTTCAGTCTCTCAAAATATATGACTGATGTTGAGTAGAAACAACAAATATTTAGAGGTAGTAAGATTTCTTTTGTTGCTTAAGATGCTGATATCTAATTGAATCAAAAAGAAATCTATCCTAAAATAGCTTGCTCATTAAAATCTTTATTAGTGATTCTAATTCCCTTTGCCCCAAGGATTTTCTCTTGTATAGAATTATTTATTCTTTTACACAAAATTACTAAAATACTTATAATATAGAAGTGCTTTTAATGGAAGAAATTTTAAAAAGTCTAAAAATACTTTTCCTTTCTTTTTTCATACTTAAGCATATTTTATATTTTTTAAAAGATTTTATTTATTTAGTTTTAGAGGGGAAAGGAGGGAGAAAGACAGGGAGAACTAAACATCGATGTGAGAGGGAAACATAGATCAGTTGTCTTGCCCATGCCTCCAACAGGGGACCTGGCCCACCACCCAGCCACGTGCCCTGACTGGAAATTGAACCGGTGACCTTTGGTTTGTGGTACAGCACCCAACCCACTGAACCACACTAGCCAGGGCAGCATATTTTGTATTTCTGCTAAGCTTGACTATATTTTCATGAAAAGCTTTCTTCTATTCCTTTTATGTGCCAGATAAAGCAAGGTGGGAATGGTTTTGTATTATGACAATTCAATGTAATTATTTCTTTTTATTCACTTTTAGTTAATTAGTATAGGTGGAGATAATATTATGAAAAGGAGCACTAGAATTTCATGATTTTCTTGATGCAGTTCGGATTAAATGTATTTTCTTGACACACACATATATTCATCAGTAGTTACTTTGACATATACTTAGATATAATGATATAGCAATTTATTGTATATATATATATGTATCATGAAGTTATATTTTTCTCTTTTGAGAAACAAACCCCAAAAGCTTTCTGTTTTGTGGGGGGTGGAAATAAGAGATTGCTTAAAAAATATTTTAGTGTTTCTGGTGACCTGTAAGAAACAGCATGGTGTAATACTTTCTCTTATTTTAGTTGTTGACGGCTTAGTTGACAAAACGATACCTGTTACATATTTATGTTGAGTAGCTATGAGATTTTTATTCCTGGGTCTTCAGTGCTTAGAAAACTTACATGTTTGGGTCTGGCAGAGATGCTATTAGGGATGATTTGACACTACTATAGGGAATGAACGTCTGTAGTATTAAATTTATGTCAATAGAACTGTAAGGCTTAACACAGTAATTACACTGTAGCTTCTTGGATGGTAAAATTTAGGTTTTGATGGGTGAGAACTAAGATCCAGAAAGTGAAACTCAGTTTTAACATTATTATATTAGATTTGTCAGAAAAGTGTTTTGAATAAATAGAAGAGATGAATTTAGAATTGGGGAAATATGTTGGTAAGAGATTGTTTTTCCTTTATAGTTAAGAAATATATTTAATTATCTTGACTGCAGATAAGTATTTTTTTCTAGTTTATATGAATATAGGTCATATCTCTTTTACACAATATTATTCACATGAATGATAAAAAACAACCTTGGCCTTTGAGGTGCTAGGCATTTCACCATTATGAATTAATAGTTATTAGTTAATTACCATACTTTATTTATTTTTCAGACTTATTATTTTCCAAAATACTTTTTGATTTTAAAAGCACAAAAGCACCATCATACATGTATAGAGATTCATGTGGGAAGAGGAAGTGATTCAATTCTAAGTGGCAGATGATAAAATGAAAAAAGGGCTCATGCTGATCTGCTCTAAAAAAATCTTTTTGCTTCATTCAGTAAAACAGACTGCTGCCCACCATCATGTGGGGAAAAAAGAAAATTGAAATATAACTATGAGTTCATTTCTAGAGAATTTGTGTAATTGTAAAAATAAACTTGATATTTTTTTCCTTTTATTTCATTGTAGTGAGTTTATTTTCCGTGAAAGGCTATTATAAAGTAAAGGAAAAGATCAAATTCCTTGTGAGACCAAAGGATTATCAAATACTATAGATTCTGTATTTAAACCATTAAATTTATCAAAGTAATATAGACACACACTTTATAATCAAACAATTTTGCCAGAAAGACTCCTTGTGAAAAATGTCAGTCCCTTGTTCCACCCTTCTCTACCCTGTACACACTCCTTAGATGGAGTCACCATTTTAGAAATGCTAACATTCTGCTTTATCTAATGTACTAATGTAGGACGTTACCTAGGATTTCCTATGGTAGTCAAGGAGTTTACCTCTTTTACCATATCCTTTCACCTTACATTTCCCTCCCTGTTTCTTCATAATATAGTTGTATCATAATTTTTGGCCAATTAGTAGTAAACACTTACATTATTATGACAGTATAATTATTTTTCACTGCAAAGGTCAAATGATGGACTATGATTATATTTCCTTTCTTATGCAATCTTTTTAAAATTGTGAATGCTTCTTTTTCTATTTGCATATTAGTCTTATATGTAAATTTGAGTTTAATTCTTTTCACTTGCTATTTGAAATCTGTTATATGACTATCGTCTCTCCCAATTACCCAAACCCATTTATTGCTTTCCTTCCCTGTTCCCTGTATTCTCATGGAGGTCTTCAGTTGAATTGATTGTTCTTTTAGTCCTGCTTCACAGTTGTTATCCTGGGACTGGTCTTCTTTGCTCTTCTGTGTTTAATTCATTGTTTTCTGGGTCTGTTGCCTTTTGTTCCTTTGTTTTGATAGAAAATATCTTACAGCTTTTAAGAAAGCTGGATGTAATTTTTAAAAATCCTCTCAAAATTTTGTTTTGTATTTGTATTTTACTTTCACACCTGTTTGATTTGGCTGGAGATACAATCCTAGTTTTAAAAGTAGAATTTTGAAAGCAGTACCTTTCAGGTACTTTTAGGTACTGTAAGCCTTAATAAGTACTTTTGAGAGGTCTGATGCAAGTCTTCTCGATGCATTGTTGGAAACAAAAATTAGAAAATCCCGGGATCCTACTGTCCATGACCTTACATTTTAGCTGGGAAAACAAGACATATATAATAATAAATAGGAGAAAGTGTTGAGTCTCATCAAAGAAATACAAATAGAGTTCAGAAATACAAAGGGAGTTCAGAATGGACATCTGTTTCGTCAAAGAGATCAGGACAGACACCAAAGGTATATATTTCAGCAGGGTCTAAAGTATGAGTATGCAGAAAGGAGAAGAGGGCATTCTAGGCCAGAAGGGTCAGTGATAGTGGAAAAGTGTAGAGCATATATGGGAACAGCTAAGAATTTGGGAATTTGATAGAATGTAGTTAGAGGTAAGTTAGAAAACTATGTTTAGGTCAATTTTAAGCTCTTTGAATGCCATGATGATGGTAATGACAATGGTAGCAGCTACCATTTATTGAGCATTTACTGTTTGCCCATCACTCTTCAAAATGCTTTATAGAAGTTGACTCATTTAACAAATAACTCAGTGATATAAAGGCTGTTATTTTTCCCATTTAGTATTTGAGAAAAGCTGGAGGTTAAATAACTTGTCCTGTGTCACAAAGCTAGAATTAATAGACATTCATCTAGCCCATGGGAGAGTCAGTAACTTTTCTCTTTGCTTTCTTTAAAAATCCTGGGAGTGACGTGATCAGAGCTGTTTTAAGAAGGTTAAACTTGCTGTGTCTAGGCTGGATTTGGGGGTGTGGGGAATGGAAGATGATACTTTAACCAGGATGGATAGAAAGGATTCAGACAGTATATCTGAAGGGAACAGAAGAGATAAAAGTAAGGTAAGTTCATTTCAGCCAACTCTAAAATTAGTATAAATATGAAATCTATATTTCATTCTGAAAATGGACAAAGCAGTCAAAAGGGGAACCAAAATAGCAGACTTGCTCTGTTTGAAATTCGTCAAATAATTTAATGAGACATTAGCCATAATTGATACATGTCTGCCTTACTTAATTTGAAATTATTGTTATAATTTTAATTAAGAATTTTTGTTTTAATGATATAAAAATAGCTTTTATGTTGAAATAATAAAAATACTGTCATTGGATGTTACCTTAGAAGTAAATCATTTTGGTGCCCACGAATTTTACTTGTTCTGTTACATTTCTAAGTCTTTGAATTGAGTTTAGACATATTCACATGTGAAATTAAAGGTGTCATTTAAATGCTTTGCATTTTGGTTCTTGCTGCCATGCGGATGCAGGCGCACATTCAGGGGAGTTCATATATGGCTTGGAAAACTTTGTTTACAAGGACGTCAAGCCTGGTGGGTATGCATGGTTAATTATATTTAACTATATAAAAATTATGTTCTTATCCATGCTTGTGCTCTTAATGGAGTCCATCTGATGACGTGCCACCATTTTAGAAAATATGGAAATGTAATTCATGTTTTTCCCTTTTACCATCATTTCTTTTTCCTACCTTCTGCATTTATTCTTTCACTATCATTTAGCGCTATGATCATAGGGAAGGTTCATGGGGTAAAACAAACACCATCCACTTCTCTTGTGAAGATGATTACAATTTTATCTATAGATACCTTTCCTTTTAAGAAAATTCTATGACTTTTTTATTGAAGTATTGATATAATTGACATACTACACTCTATTAGTTTCAGGTATACAACATAATGATTTGACATTTGTATACACTGCAAAGTTACCACCATAGTAAGTCCAGCCACCATCCGTTGTCATATGAAGTTACAAAAATTTTATTTTTCTTGTGAAAAGAACTTTCTGCATTTACTTTCTTAGCAACTTTTAAATTTGCTGTGTGGCATCATGGACTGTAGTTACCATGTTGTATATTACATCCCTGTGACTTATTTATCTGGAAGTTTGTACCTCTTGATCTCCTTCACCCATTTCATTCCCCAGCTTCCCTTCCAGGTGGCAGCCACCACAGTTCTCTGTATCTTTGAGGTTTTTGTTCTTTTATTTTTTTTAAGATTTCACATATAAGTGAAATCGTATTTATCTTTCTTTGTCTGAATTTTTTCACTTAGCAAAATCCCCTCAAGATCCATCCATGTTGTTGAAAATTGCAAGATTTCATTCTTTTTTTTTTGGCTGACTAGTATCCCATTGTTTATAAATACCACATCTTTTCTATCAGTTCACCCACTGATGGACATTTAAGTTGTTCCCATGCCTTGGCTATTGTAAATAACACTGCAGTAAAATAGGGGTGTACATATCTCTTCAAAATAGTGTGTTTTTTTTTTCACATAAATATCCAGAAGTGGAATTGCTGGTTCTTATGGTAGTTCTATTTTTTCTTTTTCAAAAAACCTTCATACCTTTCCATAGTGGCTGCACCAATTTGCATTCTGACCAACTGTGCCTGAGGGTTTCCTTTTTCCACACGCTTTTGCCAACGCTTATTATTTCTTGTTCCTTTGATAATAGTCATTCTAACGTGAAAGATGGTACCTCATTGTGGTTTGCTTTGCATTTTCCTGTTGATTAGTGATTTTGAATGTGTTCGCATATGCATATTGGCCATCTGTAAGTCTTATTTGGAAAAGTGTCTCTTCAGGTCCTCTGCCCATTTTTTGTTATTGAGCTGTATGATGAGTTCTTTATATATTTTGGATATTAACCCCTTATCAGATACATGATTTGCAAAAACTTTCTCCCATACAGTAGGTTTTGTTTTGTTTTGCTGATGGTTTCCTTTGCTCTGTAGAAGCTTTTGCATTTGCTGCAGTCCCATTTATTTACTTTTGCTTTTGTTGCCATTGCCTTTGGAGTCAGATCCAAAAAAAAATTCCCAAGAGCAATGTCAAGGAACTTACCCACCTATATTTTCTTCCATGAGTTTTATAGTTTCTGTCTTATATTTAAGTCATTAATACATTTTGAGATAATTTTTGTTTATGATGTAAGATAGTGGTCTAGTTTAATTTTTTTGCAACTGTTCAGTTTTCCCTGCTACATTTTTGAAGAGACTGTTTGTTGTAAATTAATTGATCCTATATGTGTGCATTTATTTCTGGGCTATTCTGTTCCATTGATCTGTGTATCTGCTTTTATAACAATATCATTTTTTTATTATTACAGCTTTGTTAATATAGTTTTAAATCAGGGAGTATGATGCCTTCAGCTTTTTTTTTTTCTCTCAAGATTGCTTTGACTATTTGGGTTTTTTTTTGTTCCATAAAAATTTTAGTATTGTTTATTCTATTTCTGTGAAAAATGCCTTTGGAATTTTTATAGGGGTTGCATGGAATCTGTAGATTGCTTTGGGTAATATGGACAGTTTTATAATGCTAATTTTTCCAATCCATGAGCATGGAATATCTTTCCATTATTTGTGTCTTCTTCAGTTTCTTTCATCAGTGTCTTACAGTTTTCATTGTGCAGGTCTTTCACCTCCTTGGTTAAATGTATTCCTAGGTATTGTATTCTTTTTACTCTGAGGGATGATGCTCAACCAACTGAGCCACACCGGCCAGGGCATATTGTGTTCTTTTTGATGCAATTGTAAATGAGATTGTTTTTGAATTTCTCTTTCTGGTAGTTTATTGTTAGTATATACAAACACAACAGATTTTTGCATATTGATTTTGTATCCTGCAACTTACTAAATTTGTTTATTAGTTCTAACAGTCTTTTGGTGGAGCCTTTAAGGGTTTCCTTTTTTTATTTTTAATAATGTAAAACATTATCTTTTTTAAAAAGATTTTATTTATTTATTTTTAGAGAGAGGGGGAGGGAGGGAGAAAGAGAGGGAGAGAAACATCAGTGTGTGGTTGCCTCTCATGCACCCCCCTACTGGGTATCCACCCTGCAGCCCAGGCATGTGCCCTAAACCAGGAATCAAACCAGTGGCCCTTTGGTTCGCAGGCCCATGCTCAGTCCACTGAGCTACGCCAGCCAAGGCTAAGGGTTTTCTATGTATAAAAACATGTCATGAGCAATTAGCGAGTTTGACTTTTTTCTTTTCCATATGGATGCCTTTACCTCTTTGTCACACCTAATTGCTCTGGCTAGGACTTCCAATACTGTGTTGAATAAGAGTGGTGAAAGTGGGTGTCCTTGTCTCATCCCTGGTCTTAAGGGAAAAGCTTTTAGCTTTTCACCATTGAGTGTGATGTTATCTGTGGGCATGTTATTTGTGGCCTTTATATGTTGAGATATGTTCTGTCTATATACAGTTTGAGAGATTTTTTTAAATGAATCATAAATGGATGTGGAACTTGTCAAATGCTTTTTCTGTATCTGTTGGAATGATCATATGATTTTTATCTTTCATTTTGTTTACATGATTGATTTTGTGTATATTGAACCATCCTTGCATTATTTTATAATTCCTTCTCAATAATGATGTATTATCCTTTTAATGTATTGTCGAATTTGGTTTGTTAATACTTTGCTGTTTGCTGAGGATATTTATAGCTACATTTGTTAGGGATATTGGTCTGTAATTTTTTTTCCCTTTTTTTGTGGTGTCTGTCTGGTTTTGGTATCAGGGTAATGATGGCTTTATAAAATGTGTTTCGGAGCATACCTCCTTTTAAAGTTTTTTTTTTTTTTTTTTTTTTTTTTTTTTTTTTTTTTTTTTTTTTTTTTTTTTTTTTTTTTTTTTTTTTTTTTTTTTTTTTTTTTTTTTTTTTTTTTTTTTTTTTTTTTTTTTTTTTTTTTTTTTTTTTTTTTTTTTTTTT